>JAMPIV010018890.1:0-114821 GCA_024509875.1 Oreohelix idahoensis | reverse complement strand
TTGTATATAGTTCAATCACCGTTACTTTAGTCTTTTCTTATATCCCCCCCACAACTTATGTCATTGCTTTTTATATTCTTTAAGCTCTTCCCCCCCCCCACTAATTTTTTGTTTATTTTTTGTTATTTAAATATGTTATAATATGTTGCCTATATTTCTATTATTATGAAGGTTATTACGTTGTGTAAGATGGACTTTTTTTACCCCCCCCCCCCCCCCCCCCCCCCCCCCCCCCTCTATATTTTTTTATGTTTATGTAATCACACACCCACACTTGCATTCACACGACTACTCTAGCCAATGACGCTGCTTGTGGGTGTGAGTATCTTGTGGGGGTCCCCCACCCCCCCCTTATGCATACATGTTGAGCGTGTTCAAATAAAAGTAATGTCAACTTCTGGTCCATTATCGGTATCGATGTCTCAGAGTCTGTTGTAGATGCCTTGGATTCGCCATTCCTAGCTAAACAGTATAGCGTAGCTTGTGCTTCCGAGGCTGAAGATGTTTACTGGAGAAATTACGCTTCCCCCCCCATATCGTGCTGACTCTCCACTGAATACCCCGCCGTCCCACTCCACACGGCAACGCACCTCAGCCGGCCATTTTTCGGAAGACATTTGTAGGGTGAGGATTTTAGTTGCCACTGCTCAGAGATCTCGTTTGGTGGTTGTTTGTTGGGCGCGGCATAAGGAGGCGTTATTTAGTGTGACCATGCCAGTCAGATGGTTATTGTTTAGGGCGTTACACCTGATTAGATGACTTATGACTCAGTTAGCCATGAACGTTGCTTTGGGTGACAGCGATGTCAATGACTTTCTTTTTTTATTTAAATGGTAACGAGATGCTGACTCATAAGCGTGTTTCAACTCGTACGATATCTGAACGCGAAGTTGAAAGGCTACCTGTAAGAGTGGCGAGACTGGTATCCAAATGCTCCCAAAATTTGATCATTTTGCAAATTTCGATGACCCCCCCCCATTGTTTATTCTTGGTACAGGCCCAGGGAGGTCCTGGTTTCTCACAGAGAGATTCAAATGTATATTGGCCCATTTCTCAGACATGAGGGACCAAGAACAAGCAGATTTGTTGATTGCATGTTCCACGAGGTTCCGCCGGCCTGCTGGTTCCTCTCGGAGTGTACGTTCTAGAAATTGCCTTTTTCACATGTTTGTGAACACACCAACTTTCCAGGAGAAAGGAGCAACCTTTAGACTCTGGATGTTGTTCAGTTCTTGTTTATGCAATGTGCTTGCTTACACAAAATTGCAACATACATTTTTAGAAGAGTTGTTGAAAGAAAGGAAATATCGACCATTATGTTTATTGATACGTTAGGTTTAGGCTGAGCGCAGACCGATTATGAGATGCAACATTCTGCTCGTGCTCAAAGCTAATTCTTATCTCAGATCTGACTTGGGCAGGCACTACTGGATCTGCAATGTGAACCATGGGGCCTCTCGATGAGATGGGATGCAGAAAATTCAAAATCCACGTTGTTTGTAAAGGCCTATCAAGTTTAGGTTGTATATAATTCAGGAGCTAATTTCTGTCTTACCTTTACCACTAAGTAGAAAATCACATACTGTCGACTAGAAGCAACTGGCAGCAGTATTTGCTTTGCTAGATTCTTACTTATTCTACCCATTTTGAAGTAATAGAACCACAATTCCACACTGAAATTAAACAAGCAAAAATATCGAACTTCCAGCAAATCAATAATTAGTTTGACTGGCTGGAAATTGCGGGGGTGGGGGGGGCGTTTGAGCGAGAAGGTACCTGGTGGGTTCGGGAAAACCTTCGTCGAAGTTTTTTCCGCTCTGCGCACGCAAGCCCAATGCCAGGTTGTTATGACCAATCAAAACAGTTGTTTACGATAGTGTCTTCACATGAGTCGAGTGGAGGGAATGAGGTCACCAACGTGAGGAACTTTGTAAGGCAAATTTAGAAAAATTACGGTGAAATTTTTTAAACAACATTACACTCGAAGCTATGAGGTGAAAATATGGTTTCGAATTTGCGATATTACGGCAGACAATGAAATTTCCTGTGTATCGATTGGCAATAGTGCCCGATATGGATAGGGGTAACTAATGTTCTTATTGTAACCGCAACAAATCCTTTGCCTATTCACGGCACACAATTATGCAAATCAAGTGGGGGTGGGTACGTTACAGAACCAATATGCTTTTTGAGTGCATCAAATGATTTTTTAGTTTGCCTGAATGAAAACAAGACCCTAGTATGAGAAAGTCTGAGAAGATAGAATTTAGATGGAAAATAACATGCCTGTGGACAGGTGGGACTATTGGCTCAAGGGATAGAACCAGGTTTTGATTCACCCTTGCCGCTTCGTGACGTCAAACTGGCTATAGTCTCGCCCTCCTCTGACTGCCTTGACACACAAGGAGATAAGGTGTATAAATACGACCACAGACACCACTATATATACAACATAGAGTAAGTATAGTAAATAGTAGAAGCTGATCCAGTAAATAATATATGTATATATTTATTTACATACAAGAAAAACATAAAATGGCATCATACGTCATCAAGTCAGTCGATAGCGTGCACTGTTGCACGGCCTGGAAAAATCAAAGTAACAATTAGATTGAGAGACACAAAAAAAAAACCCCACTCGCACTCACTCTTCCTGTCACCCTGCTGAGGAGCAATAAAAATGGTTCGTGCTTTAAAACCATCTCTAATTTGGTGGGGCTATCACTTTCACCTCCACTCTCTACCATTAATAAGCTTTCTACTGTCTCCGTCCTGGTGACTCTTCCTCAACGAAACGCTACACAGCTTTCTATGTGTTAGGCGATATGCGCTGATAACTACACCACAAGAATTGCTAAAATAATAGACTTGGTTTTTCGAACGCAGACTCAGTGTCTATCCGTCAAATGGATACTGAACAGACCCTACTGGTCCTGTCTATTTTCTCCTCCGTTCTCTCTCGTGGTCTCAGTGTCTCTCTATCTCTCTCTTTCTTGGTCTCGGTGTCTCTCTAACACTCGAGGACTGATGATGCGGCGTCTCCGCTACTCTCTTCTCTACTATCAGGACCCAGGGATGTTAACCCTCTCCCCTGCTCCTGAATTCGGTGCTTGATTTACTGTCGAAATCTTCACTGCCGCTGAATAATTTCCCTCTTTTAACCCGCTCCGGAGTTAGAGGAAAACAAGGCTTGAATTCTGGCTGTAAGAAATTACACCAGTCTCTTACCTCGTGTCGATGCTGGAGATTATAATAGCGATGAGCTCGGGCAGTGTGATAAATAACCCCCGTTCCCGCTCCTCACTGCAAAAGACCGTAGGTTAAATTTCTTTTGCTTCTGACGATAACTCGAGTCCACTGACTACGGAGGTATGTCCTTGTGCCGTGGGTAAATTGCACGTGGGCAAATTTACGCTCCCCACTGATTGCTGGGACTCGCTGAAATTAAAAGAAACAGCTTCCAATGTACACCCTCTCTAAAATCACTTATCTCTAACATATACGATACATAAAATAATTCTATCCACGTGTCACTTCAATCTCACTCCTTCTCCCCTTTCTCTCGTTCTGCATAACAATACATAAAATAATACTTTCTCACGTGGCACTAAAATCACTCATCCTCCCCTTCTCTCGTTCTGAAAACCGATACATAAAATATTCGGACCCACGTGTCTCTTCATCCCCCCTCCTTCTCTAAATCTGACAGTTGGGTAAACAAGGTCTCCCGACCTCGTCTGAAGTGTTACGCATGACTACCCACGTGTCAACATTTCCAACTCGGGAACTTCTTTTGTCCGAAATTCCGGGGTCTCCTTTTTTAACATTTACACATGAGGTTTCCCGGCTTGCTCCAAAATTAAATTAAATCTCGCTATAGGAATAGTTTCCTCCCCTAAGCAGTATAATTCATTTACAACGTAAATCTGAACCCTCCGACAATATTTCTCACATTTTTAAGGCTCAGAAAAATTAACGAACACACCAGGGATTTCCCCATAAATTTACATTAGTAAATACACAGAATTAAATGGTGGTTTTACATAACATTCTACGTGTATGGCACACGTGTTTCTCACAACTTCACACACTCCTATCTATTGCCAAAATCATAGAAAGAATAAGCACACTGTTGCATTTACGTCGTTCTTCAAAAATAATAATTAATGAAACTACCGTTTAAACTTTAAGTTAATGTCTCCCACGAACTTAACTTACGGGCCGAGATTTCTCAAAAACCCACTAATAAGTAAAACGATTAAAAAATAGTTACATACCGATTATCGTTTTTTCTTCCCGCAGTGGAGACGATGATTGCGAAGTCTTCCGGCTGACACGTATGTGTTCATCGAGACCGAACCCCCGTCTCCTGTCTCATTAGACACAAGAGAAAAACACCCACGCGAATTCCTCTCCTACGCCTATCCTAAGTTTCACTCGGACCAATGGGAGCGCTAGGAAAAATCAATACTGGCAACCTACGCAAAATCCCGCGTGTAGGAAAATTGCGTCACATTACGTGATGGCCTCGTGCTACTGACGCGTCATACAGGAGTGCCCGAAAATATCGATTTTCGTAAACAATGAAATCTACGGGAATCGCGAAAAATTTAGAAGAGGGTAAAACTGGCCGAGTGAAAAGTAAACCTATCACCATAAAATGAACCCATTAAAAATTACCTCCTCAAAAATACGAACACGATATATTCACATGAGAAGAAACAAGGCAAACCCATATAATTACAAAGAGAAGAGAAATGATGAAAACTCAAACTAGAACCACAAAATCGGGCCTGTTAAAAGACAGAATTACAGTGTGGCATCACATAAGTCCCCCCTTTCAAGTACGGGAATCCGTGCTAAATCACTGAAATCTCTGGAATTCATACTGGTCCGTATCTAGATCTACATCCCAATCTAATCACTGTCATAATTAGCATTATCATACAGGCCCATCTCCATATCCTTGAGAATCTTGGCAAGCACTGGATCGTGAGGGTCACGCCATGGGATTTCCTCCTGGCGACTGCAACATGACTGGTCGCCCTTCCTCCTCCCTCTCATGTGTTTCCTTCGCCCACGAATTTTCCTGGCGGCGCGTGGTAAATACTGATTACCAGATGGTGCGACCTCCCAATGTTTTGAAACAGTCTGACTGGCTTGCCCAGACATCGCCGTAACATGGCGTAACTGTTTGCGGTTGACTGAAGAACCGTGCACATGTTCCTTCTTGTCAGTATTTCCTTCCCTGGAGAGATGTAATACCATCGGGGGCCTAATTCCCGATGACAAAGAAGATACTTCTGAAATAAGAGGCGTCACCCCTGTTTGACCTTTAGGCTGAAACAGGGCTGACAGGCGAATACGCCTCTGTAGATAACATTCCCCTGTCTTTAGAGGCTTCCCTCCTCTTCATCGCAAGACAGGGATGTTTGAGCTCCCGTGGAGCTCCGTGAATTTGGGGCTTTCCCCTTTCACTTTGCTGGCCTGCAGTAGCCCCCTTGCATTAGCAAGGATCGGTGTGGTGGGGTTTCCCAAAACTAAGTATGGGCTTCCCAGGATGAAATCATGTGCTGGCTGTGCCATTACAGCTGCCTTGATTGTGCCAGACACAAACTTGCATTTCACCTCAATATTGGCTACGGGCAGACGCTGTGAGATACCTCTTCTCAAAAATGCCACCAATCTCAACTATTTCTCCGGTCCACTGCCCTGGTTTCACCAAATGACGAGCAATGATACTGGGGTAAGTAAAGCCCGCTGTCAAACAAACACGTAGTGGCTGTCCCATTCACTACGGCTGGTCCACTGTTAGAGAAACAACTTCTCTGCCTGGACTGGTTCCCATTTATTCCCTTTAGTCCATCTCACCAGTCTTAAACAAGCTGCAAGGTGAGCTGGGGGTTTGTTCATGCACCGGGATGTCCAGTGGGAAGTGGTTCTACAATTCTGACAATACCTCTCATTATCTCCCCTGTTCCTAATGGGTTCCTGAGAGGTTGTTGTCGGTGCTCTGTTATGCGGCTGGGGGCGCAGGTTATAACCAGAATGAGGCTCCTTGCGAGAAGGTCCTGGTTGCTGATGAGCTGGTGAAGTAGCCGACTGCGATGACGAAGCTCCTTTGTCTGGGGCTGGCAGGTCTGGGTTTTTCCGTTTCTGTCCCAGTACGTCGGCCTGTGCTGTCTGGTACCTTTCCGCGAACAGAATAATCTGATCGAGTTGCTGGGCACCTGCTCCGCCAGATACCGCCTCAAGTCGGGGGACATGTTTGCCTTTATCTGCTCACACAGAACTAAACTCCTCCAACCCTTCAAAAGTTTTCGCCAGTCCTGACAGTTCCCTCCAGCGAGTAAGGTAATTTCCCCCCCGCTCGGCAAACTGAGCAAAACTCTCTCCCTTCTCCGGCCTGCTCTCCCTGAACATGGTTTGGCATTTCCGTGGAGTCCACTGAAATCTTTGCAATAAAGCGTTTCGCAGTGCCTCAAAGTTGTTCTGGTCATCTAGGAACATCTTGTTGTAGACTTCATAAGCGTGACCTTTCAAAGATTGCGATAATTTCAGGCACCAAAGACTCTCATCCAACCCGTATGCCTTTGCCATTCTTTGAAATTTCTCCAAGAACACGTCAATCTTCTCATTCCCATTAGGGAACGAGTCAAATGGGAAGCTCATGGCTGCCATCCGGGGCCCTCTGTTTCCTGAGGTGTCTGTTGCTCCTGCTCCGGGTGAATCTCCGTTAGCTGAACTGCCTTCCGAAGATCGGTACTGCAGTTCCAGAGAACGCAGGGCAAGTTCATGCTGTCTCTCTGCTGCCTTCTCCCTCTCTTGTGCTTCCAATTTCCGAAGTTCCATCTCAGCCTGCCTCTCCGCTGCTTTTGCGGCGGCTATCCTTTCCTCTTTTGCTGCTTCTGCGGCGGCTATCCTTTCCTTTTTTGCTGCTTCTGCGGCGGCTATCCTTTCCTCTTTTGCTGCTTCTGCGGCGGCTGCCCTTTGCCTTTCAATTTCTGCGGCGGCTGCCCTGTCCTCCTCCTCTTTCTCTCGCTGAATATGCCTATCAGTTTCCCTTATCAGGTAGGCCTTAGTCTCCTCCTTATCCATTCCCATATCCTGAGCCGATTCACGCCAGGCAGCTCGTAACTTGGCCATATCCGCCATCTTACCTGTAAACTGCTGTAAGTTCCCAAATACAGAGAAATGACAGAAAAGGAAAAGAGAAGGAACAACCTGTTACGTAATATAAAATACTCCCTCTTTAACCGCTGTTCCAAAAACCCGACCTCAGACTAGCACTAAGTCTGAATATTAACCTGAAAAATTTTTTTTGTTAACAAGCTACCAAAAACTAAATTACCTTCCTGTTAAAGAAAAATATGTCGGTATGCCATCAATTACCTCTACAACATATACATCAAAAATACCACAAAATCTACTAGACTGTAACCTGTGGGAAAATTTTCAACTGGATCAGTTCTAGTAGCTCAAGTTTAGGGGATATTTAAAGAAACTCTATTCTCAGAAAACTTCCTAGAGCCACCTATGAATGTAGATCACAGACTTGATCTCAACAGAATGATTCCCGGACGATTGCCGCCCACTTGTCACGAAGTGGTTTTAGGTTTATAGAGTTTGCCTGAATGAAAGCAAGACCCTAGTATGAGAAAGTCTGAGAAGATAGAATTTAGATGGAAAATGACATGCCTGTGGACAGGTGGGACTATTGGCTCAAGGGGTAGAACCAGGGTTTTGACTCGCCCTTGCCGCTTCGTGACGTCAAACTGGCTATAATCTCACCCTCCTCTGACTGCCTTGACACACAAGGAGATAAGGTGTATAAATACGACCCACAGACACCACTATATATACAACATAGAGTAAGTATAGTAAATAGTAGAAGCTGATCCAGTAAATAATATATGTATATATTTATTTACATACAAGAAAAAAACATAAAATGGCATCATACGTCATCAAGTCAGTCGATAGCGTGCACTGTTGCACGGCCTGGAAAAATCAAAGTAACAATTAGATTGAGAGACACAAAAAAAAAAACCCCACTCGCACTCACTCTTCCTGTCACCCTGCTGAGGAGCAATAAAAATGGTTAGTGATTTAAAACCAACTCTAATTTGGTGGGGCTATCACTTTAGCCTCCACTCTCTAACATTAATAAGCTTTCTACTGTCTCCGTCCTGGTGACTCTTCCTCAACGAAACGCTACACAGCTTTCTATGTGTTAGGCGATATGCGCTGATAACTACACCACAAGAATTGCTAAAATAATAGACTTGGTTTTTCGAACGCAGACTCAGTGTCTATCCGTCAAATGGATACTGAACAGACCCTACTGGTCCTGTCTATTTTCTCCCTCCGTCTCTCTCGTGGTCTCAGTGTCTCTCTATCTCTCTCTTTCTTGGTCTCGGTGTCTCTCTAACACTCGAGGACTGATGATGCGGCGTCTCCGCTACTCTCTTCTCTACTATCAGGACCCAGGGATGTTAACCCTCTCCCCTGCTCCTGAATTCGGTGCTTGAGTTACTGTCGAAAAGGTATCTTCACTGCCGCTGAATAATGTCCCTCTTTTAACCCGCTCCGGAGTTAGAGGAAAACAAGGCTTGAATTCTGGCTGTGTGAAATTACACCAGTCTCCGACCTCGTGTCGATGCTGGAGATTATAATAGCGATGAGCTCGGGCAGTGTGATAAATAACCCCCGTTCCCGCTCCTCACTGCAAAAGACCGTAGGTTAATTTTCTTTTGCTTCTGACGATAACTCGAGTCCACTGACTACGGAGGTATGTCCTTGTGCCATGGGTAAATTGCACGTGGGCAAATTTACGCTCCCCACTGATTGCTGGGACTTGCTGAAATTAAAAGAAGCAGCTTCCAATGTACACCCTCTCTAAAATCACTTATCTCTAACATATACGATACATAAAATAAATCTATCCACGTGTCACTTCAATCTCACTCCTTCTCCCCTTTCTCTCGTTCTGCATAACAATACATAAAATAATACTTTCTCACGTGGCACTAAAATCACACTCATCCTCCCCTTCTCTCGTTCTGAAAACCGATACATAAAATATTCGGACCCACGTGTCTCTTCATCCCCCCTCCTTCTCTAAATCTGACAGTTGGGTAAACAAGGTCTCCCGACCTCGTCTGAAGTGTTACGCATGACTACCCACGTGTCAACATTTCCAACTCGGGAACTTCTTTTGTCCGAAATTCCGGGGTCTCCTTTTTTAACATTTACACATGAGGTTTCCCGGCTTGCTCCAAAATTAAATTAAATCTCGCTATAGGAATAGTTTCCTCCCCTAAGCAGTATAATTCATTTACAGCGTAAATCTGAACCCTCCGACAATATTTCTCACATTTTTAAGGCTCAGAAAAATTAACGAACACACCAGGGATTTCCCCATAAATTTACATTAGTAAATACACAGAATTAAATGGTGGTTTTACATAACATTCTACAAATATGGGCACACGTGTTTCTCACAACTTCACACACTCCTATCTATTGCCAAAATCATAGAAAGAATAAGCACACTGTTGCATTTACGTCGTTCTTCAAAAATAATAATTAATGGCGCTACCGTTTAAACTTTAAGTTAATGTCTCCCACGAACTTAACTTACGGGCCAAGATTTCTCAAAAAACCCACTAATAAGTAAAACGATTAAAAAATAGTTACATACCGATTATCGTTTTTTCTTCTCGCAATGGAGACGATAATTGCGAAGTCTTCCGGCTGACACGTATTCCTTCATAGAGACCGAATCCCCGTTTTCTGTCTCATTATATACAAGAGAAAACACCCACGCGAATTCCTCTCCTACGCCTATCCTAAGTTTTCACTCGGACCAATGGGAGCGCTAGGAAAAATCAATACTGGCCACCTACGCAAAATCCCGCGTGTAGGAAAATTGCGTCACATTACGTGATGGCCTCGTGCTACTGACGCGTCATACAGGAGTGCCCGAAAATATCGATTTTCGTAAACAATGAAATCTACGGGAATCGCGAAAAATTTAGAAGAGGGTAAAACTGGCCGAGTGAAAAGTAAACCTACCACCATAAAATGAACCCATTAAAATTACCTCCTCAAAAATACCGAACACGATATATTCACATGAGAAGAAACAAGGCAAACCCATATAATTACAAAGAGAAGAGAAATGGTGAAAACTCAAACTAGAACCACAAAATCGGGCCTGTTAAAAGACAGAATTACAGTGTGGCATCACAGTAACTAAAGGTGGTTTTACAGTACAAGTAGCTGTACAGTAATACATGATGTTTGTTACTTAGTCATCGAGATAATCAGACCTAAAGATCCTTTATATTTGGATATGCGACCTAATATAACCGATTAGGTTGAACGGGACATGCCTCGCCAAAACGAGGCAACATTTTTTTTAAAAATGTGATGTTTTGGTCTGCAGTTGTTACGGTAGTAGCTGTTTTATTAGCTGATGGTGTCAGTAGAAGAAGCAGTAGTAGTAGCAGCTAATGCTGAACCACTTGCAGTTACTGGGTTCTATATAGAACTACATCTATTTTTAGTTACCGTTACATTTTCTTTGGCTAGAGGTTGTGTAGGAATCAGCATGACATTTTATGGGCTTACCCATCATGGACGCAACTTTTCTAAACTCACCAGTCACTGATTCGGGGTTACCAAATTATTGCATACTTTCTCTAACTTGAGCTCCACCTGGTGTTACTGCTAAGGAGGTTAATCTGCTCAGGTAAATGAATCTATGGACTTGTTTCAAAGCAGTATCCTCTGCTTTGACGTCATATTCTGGAGAAGTCTGTATCTTCACAATAATTTCCGCTTGTTATTTGGGCTAAGGTCTATGTTTTCACTTTCTGTCAGTATTTCCTGTAGCTTTTGCTATCATTAGCTAATCATGGGTGTTTTTATATTATGTCGACTGATAGTTCTTCCTATCATATTCTCTATGGACCTCATGTTTTCACTGTACAGAAAGAATTAATCTGTTGACAGTAAACATCCTTACCTAAAGGTCTTTTATATTTGGAGATGCGCCCTAACATAACCGATTAGGTTGAACGGAGGTGCCTCGCCAAAACTTTATTTACTAAAAAAAAAAATTCTTGCGTAAAATTGTTTTATCTGCTGAAGTAAAGGTACTTTCAACTGTTCCCTTCCATTATTGTTTTTAGCAAGATACTGCTGTAGGGAAGTGATGTGTTAAAGACTTTACTTTACTAGTCCAGCTTCAAGAGGTGGAGGTGACCTGTCCCCTTCCTCGCCGCATTTGCCTTCCCTACCTCAAGCACAAAGTCAGGTACCCATTTACAGCTGGGTAGACAGGAATGTGATGCTACTGTTTTCAAACTCCTCTAGGTTGCTAATTCTTACAGCTGATGTTTGTTGCTAATTCATATTATTTATTATTCTCAGGTCACTAATATCAATGTTTAATAAGCTTCCTAACACACTGATAATTTTCTCGTGTTTCACTTTCGTCTCAGCTGGAGGATGTCTTCGTAACTTAACAACATTTCACTCAGCACAGCCATCACAAGCACATAAGTGAAATCTTTAAAACCTGGAATTTAGCTACAGATCAAACCATTAAGCTTTTTTTTTAAAAATGTCTCAATGCAAGAACTACCAAAAGCACAAATAGTTTTCTTCATTTTTTGCCAATTTATGCATAAAGACTTCTTATTTTCGAAAGTAAGAATCTTCAACTCAAATGTCAAGTCAGTCCTATTGTATGGCTCTGAGACATGGAGAGCAACAAAAACAACAACCAAAAAGCTACAGACTTTTATAAACGGGTGCTTGCGTAGAATAGAAGGACTGAAATGGTATGACAAAGTCACAAATGTGGAATTGATGACAAGAACCAGACAAGCGCCAGTGGAACAAGAGTTGAGAAGAGGACGCTGGCGATGGATAGGACACACATTGAGGAGACCTGTTGATAGCATTACAAGGCAGTCCTTGTTCTGGAATCCACAGGGAAAGAGAGGCAGAGGTAGACAAAAAAACACATGAAGAGAACTGGAAACAGAGGTGAACATGATGAGGAAAACATGGAAAGAACTTGAGTGGATGGCACAGGACAGGAAGACTTGGCATGTGTTTGCTGAAGGCCTATGCTCCTCGGGGAGCTAAAGGGTATTGATTGATTGATGCGTAAAGACAGTCTTTTCTTGCACGAGGCTGGCAACCTTATCAAGAATGGTAAATCGCTACAGAAACCACGACTGTCAATGTACATTAATGTTTTGAAGCAGACTTCCTTCGGTGGTCCATGGTTCAATCCCGTTGAGGCAAGATTTTTTAGACCACAAACGGCTCCAGGGGTCTACCCAGCCTCAAGAACTGGGTACCACAGCAACTCTGGGAAGGTTAAGGCAGCCGGCGTGATGCGTGACCACATCGCCCCTAGTGTGCCGATGGTCAAGAAAATATGGGCCTAACACCATATGCCCAATACGCCTCAATGAACGTGTAACATGACCCTTCCTTCATGGAGACCAGCTGTAGTGGTGGTTCCATGCTTCATAAGGAGCGAGACTGACAAAAATAAGAAGACATTCTTTTCTCCTGAACTGACAGCATTGTTCTGTGCTCAAATAGAATACTTACTGTGGGTTGGGATCCTGCCTGCGTAAGCACTCAAGCAACTGTCTGAATGGAGCTGGTGGAGCACCTACAAACAACAACAAAATATCAGTTCATTCATTCATTAATTCATCACTCTTTAGCTCCCCCAGGAGCATAAGCCTTCAACAAGCTTTCGCCAAGTCTTCCTTTCCTGTGCCATCACCTGCAAGTCTTTCCATGCCTTCTTCACCCCTTCATGTGTTTCTCCAGTTTTCTTCTCCACGTGTTCCTTTAATATGTTAGTTATCTGCTTAAAAATATGTAACATTTACTATATGCTTGAACAAACCATGAATAACACATAATTTACACTACAATTTAACTATGTTTTTTTTTTAAAAACACACAACCCATTAACTATGGTTTGCGATAGAAGAAATTTTATATGTAAATGGTATTTGAACGACAGTGCAATTAGGATTTACGAGAGGGATAAATTCTAGAGCAGTGGTTCCCAAATGGTGTGGCGCCAGAGGATGACAGGTGTGGTGGGGAGATTCAAAGACAATCAAGGAATATGAGACATTTTCAAAAAATTCATATGCCAAAAATGAATATGAAGATCATTTTCTTATTTATTTTTGTGGGACCCAAAGACGCAGCAATAGAGAATGCAGTCAGCGACTCATAGCTTGACTGCTTGCGTCAGGGTCAGCAAACCAGAGCTGACCAAGACCCTACTCCACCTCAACGTGGTGGTCCTGGAAACAGGCTGCATCACTGCAGTCTGGCTGAGAGAGTAGGGATCGAAGAGGGAAGGCAAATTCGGTCCCAAAAAATGCTGTGCTGAAGTCGGATGTGCGGTCCGAAAGGCGCAGATATCGCAGCTCCGCTGTAAACAGACACAACGCAACCAACGTCCTTTTCAGGACGAACGAGGAAGAAGAAGAAGAATTTATTTTTGTTGCATGTGATATAATATGGAAAATATATGTATTGAAACCCGTAGAAGTTTCCAGATTTTAATAATAATAAAAAATAGTTTAAAATAATGTAAATTATAAAGATTAGCTGACAAAAACAAGCTTTTATCTCTCACTGAATTTGTATATTTTGTGAATGAATCATGTTTTTATGATGCTGTATTGTTTTATACTATCTGGATGTCTCATGATTATATTATAAAGTAGTTGTGCGTCTATGTTATGAGTAAAGCACTGCTAGGAGTTGATTTTTTTGTTTTTCAAGATATTTATTATCAATAAAAACTTTGGTGTGGCACAAGCAAATTTTCATTTCATTCCAAAAGAGCAACCCACAGAAAAAAAGTTTGAGAACCACTATTCTAGAGGCATGCATATAAATTGAGATTCGTGTAACTTGAGAGCATATTCTTCATATAAATTCAGTGTGTTACAATCAGGGAGTTGCTTCTGCAAAGTTGATTTAAATAAAAATTTTCGTAAAAAGCACTCGAAACAAACATTAAAAAAAAAAAAAACAACTTGGGGGGGTAGCAGAGCCTTGTGATGCAATCAGCTGGCTTTCTCATATTATGTTTCATAATAACCACCAAAACGTTTTCCAAAAACTCTTGTTCCAGCCTGGTCTAGCAGCTTCTTGGTTATTATCTTTGTTGTTCTTCATGTTTCAGATTACAAATTATATATTTTGATTTTCATATACAGGTAAGTAACATTTTATCTTAAATCCTCGAAGGACACCTCTGTTTCGGAAACCAGATTTTTTTTCAGTTTTCAGCTGTCGCCCAAAGCGCACCAAACATTAGCCCAAACTGCACTCGCAGAACAGCCCGTCGCCCAAATAAGTCATAAATCGCCCAAATTGTGAACGAACGAACTTTATTCTCAAAGGGTTAAGAATTGGGCGCGCAGGTCATCAAAAAGCAGCCCACGGAAACTTTCAATTTTAAGAATTTTTCGGTTTTCAGGCGTCCGGGTTAAAGGTCACAGACCAGTGCAAAAACTTCAAGCAGAATGTGGAAAATTCAATAAAAACAGAAATTAGTGATGAAAAGCAAACTCTCCAGCAAGGAGGATAAAGGAGAATGACCATTTCACCCACAACAGTAAGTAAACATATGAAAACCTAAGGTCCAGTGATTTTTGAAGAGTTACAGTTCTTCACTCATCATCATCATCATTTCTTTTTTGTTCCATTATGGATCATTCAGCTAATACTGAAACTGGTCCCCTTTCAAGAACCCACACCAAGCACTCACATGCTCATGCAGTAGTGGTTCCGGTAGTAATATGTTTTTTTACATGACAAGGTTGCCAACCTATGCGCCTTGGGAAGTTGAAGTGTAATGATCATGACGATAATTTGCCAGATAAGACTAAACCTCACAAACAGCAACCTTGACCGTAGACTGCATTTTCTTTATCACACATAAAAGAATTACTGTCACATACTAAGAATGCATTTTGAATACACAATTCACAAACTCAAACAACTTGCTCAGCCTCTGACTTCAGTAATGCTGCACCCAATCATGACATTCTTCACCTAAAATGAAACCTGCTGACATTCTTCACCCAAAATGAAACCTGCTGACATTCTTCACCCAAAATGAAACCTGCTGACATTCTTCACCTAAAATGAAACCTGCGGACATTCTTCACCCAAAATGAAACCTGCTGACATTCTTCACCTAAAATGAAACCTGCTGACATTCTTCACCTAAAATGAAACCTGCTGACATTCTTCACTAAAAACGAAACCTGCTGACATTCTTCACCTAAAATGAAACCTGCAGACATTCTTCACCCAAAATGAAACCTGCTGACATTCTTCACCCAAAATGAAACCTGCGGACATTCTTCACCCAAAATGAAACCTGCGGACATTCTTCACCCAAAATGAAACCTGCGGACATTCTTCACCCAAAATGAAACCTGCTGACATTCTTCACCCAAAATGAAACCTGCTGACATTCTTCACCCAAAATGAAACCTGCTGACATTCTTCACCCAAAATGAAACCTGCTACATGTGCTCAGACAAGGATTTCTGCAGTTCTATTATTTTATACAACTTTGCGAAGTGCAATCGAGAACTGTTCTGAAAAGAAGATTCTTAGTTCTCGAAACATCCATTCTTCTTGCCCTTAATTTCTACTTCTTTACTTTCAGTTTTCAATGCGTATCACATCCATCCACCACAAATACATGTACACAAACTGTTTTTCTCACCTTCATTACTACTTGCTTGTGTGGAGGTCGCAGCTCTGGGAAACAGTACAGAATCCCTGGGATCATGAAGAGGATCTATATTCACATCCCTTAGTCGGGTAGGCTCATTATCAACGTCTTCTAGAACTGTCCTGAAATAAGAATTACAGTAACTATATAGACTAATAATGATTACCTTTTATCCATATAGACTTGCTGTTTATAGAGAGACCTACTGTTTATATTTTTATAAGCCCCATAAAAATGTGACATTATGGGTGAAAAATGCAACTTTGAGAAATAATTTTCGGAAAATAACAACAAGTATGGTTTAAAAGCACCAGTGTGTTACTGGGGCCGAAAGAAGAGCAAAGAATAGTACACTGTAAACCTACCATGCATGTTGTAAGGATGGTTGGAAATGGAACCAGCTAGACCATTCTGTAGAAACTTTAAGACACACGTTTTTAACAACAATGGACAGGTCAACGACAGGAAACAATTCAGCTTAGTCATCAGAGACATAAGAAGGTCCTGTAGTAAGGAAGCTCATGATACAACCCAGAGAAAGGCGAAAGGAGTCTAGGTTGCTGACTCACCTTTGTCTTCTTATAGGGAGGATTGGAGGCAGAAATGAAATGGATGAGGAAGACATGGACAGACTTGGAACGATGACTTTGTTTGGTTTTAAGGACTATCACATTGCACATGGAAAACTCTATCAGTGCTCTGATCTCCTCCCTTAGATCACACAAGGAGGATCTCAGCACAGTGCACAAACTCACTAGCCCTGGCGAGAATCCAAGTGTGTGTATGCAGGAATCACACATTCTATCAATACTTTTGTGGTGGGTAGGTTTCTCATTTTTAAATTTTGCCAGGGCAGCGACCTTAGAGCCTACTCTTTACGATTTCCAATTGCTGTGGGATTTTTAGCGTGTGCAACTTGCATGCCTGTCAACCTCCTGAGACAAAAATCTGTACGCCGGACCAAAAAAATCCTTACAAACACCCAAAAATCCTAACGCAAAAAATATATTAATAAATTATACACAATACAGTTTTAAAACGAGAAATGACATATACAAATCTATTAGCATTTGAATTAGTGTAGTATTAAACATGCTAATAGTCTCATGTTGTTCTTTACATATAAAAAAACTTAGTGATCGTGAGGTACTATTCATTCGATGCAGTGTTTTGTATTACAATCAACACATGCACGTTTAGCACTTTGCAGAATTGCATTTGTGGGCTTAAAGTCTGCACAGCATGTATCAATGTTAATCTTACACTGTAAAAAAGAAGTGTGTGTGTCTGCATTCATGGACCTCCTGCAGTCTGTGTGGACTTTATTGAAAAATAAGGCAGCGAAGTTTACGCAAACAAACTTTTTATCTAGTTATGTAGGGCTGATACAGAATATTATGACATTAATTTATTGGAAATATTTAAATGATCAAAATATAACTGGAAAGATTAACTCTTAGTATACGAGCGGCCTTCTAGACAGGCCGATGATCGACAACAAAGCAAAGCAAACAGCTAACAGCAACAACAAAAATAATTTAACAAATTATGAACAGAATATCAAATCAAGGAAGAAAAACGTAGCACCAAAAATTTACAAAATTATTTAAGAGTTGGTAGCCTAGACCAGTGATAATAGATTGCCACTTTATTAAAAAAAATAAAGCAGCGAATCTCGACTGCTGAAATAAAGTAGGTTGGCCTACTCAATGCAAATAAACTTTATTTTTCTACTTTTGTAGGGCCTACACAAAATTTTATGATATTAATTTATTGAAAATATTGAAATGGTCAAAATATAACTGGAAAGATTAAGAACGACAAAAATAAAATACAACGAAGCAAAGCAAAGCAACAGCAAAAAAATAAAAAAATTTAAATTGTAAACAGAATATTAATCTAGGAAGAAAAAATGTACTACCAAAATTTTACAAAATTATTATTTAAAAATTGATAGCCTAGACCAGTGATAATAGATCGCCGCTTTATGAAAAATAAAGCAGTGAATCTCGATCGCCGGAATAAAGTAGGCCTACTCAACGCAAGCAAACTTTTTTTTTTTTAGTTATGCAGGGCCTACACATAATATTATGACATTAATTTATCGGAAATATACTGAAGGGCAAGATAAAACTGGAAAGATTAAGACAGCGATTAAATTGGAACAAAGATAAACAACAGCAATATTTAACCAAGTTATAGGTACTTAGCTTTTTTTAAAACAAATTGGCGTCGAAGTGTCTTGGCAAGCGTGGCTGATAACAGGTAACTTTAAAAATACGTCACGTCACGCTGAAAGCCGAAAGTGTTTGAGGCCAAATTCAAAGTTTTTGCCGAATTGTTGGGTATAAAAGGATTTGATTGGTTGCTGTGAGAGACTTCAGTTTAAAAACAGACGCCGAGATTCCCGGAATAAAAAAATTGGTTTAAAAAAAACCAGAGCTAGAAAATATTTTCTGATTTAAAATTTTAAAAAACTTGGGTTGGAAAATATGTTTAGAATTAAAATTAAAAAAAAATTTCGAATTTCTTTGTTTGTTTTGGGAGGGAGGAAAAATCCGTACAATGAGTCTGTACGGCCGTACACTGCTAAATTTATCAAAAATATGTACATTGTACGAAAAATTCGTACAGGTTGACAGGTATGAACTTGCACACGGGACCTCCTATTTTTTTCGCCCCTGTCCAAGAACACTAGGCATTCTGATCTACCCAGAAGGCTGCGGGGGGAGTATGACATCATTAGGACCACTGGTTCTGAAAAAAATAATTTCCAGAAATTACATCCCCCCCACTGGAAATTGAACCCGGTACCTTTAGAATTAGAGGCAAATGTCAAACCTCTTAGCCACTCTGACTCCCATGGAACAGGAGAAAAAGACATCAAACCTTAATGAAGACTGTAATAGAAGGAAGAGTTGAAGGCAAGAGGAAGTAAGTGGAAAGATAATAATCATTTTTAAGTGGAAAGATAACATCAAGAGATAGTTAGAAAAGAGTCTATCAGAGTGCACCATCAAGACAAGAGAGAAGATGATGAAGATCCTTTGCAGCCAACCTTCGTTGAGGAGATGCTTACTGATGGTAAAGACCTTTTTTAACTTAGATTAAATAAGATCTATGTAAATTCTTCCACTGTGCACTTGTGGTTTCTAAGCATTTTCCACTATCCCCAATGCATCCATGTTTTATTCTTTATGTTTGACTACCAGCACTGTCAATCAAACAAGTGATTAGAAGAAGATGCTGGTGATGGATAGAACACACACTGAGGAAATCTGTTGATAGTGATACAAGGCAGTCCGTGTTCTAGTGTCCCCAAGGTAAGAGGTAGAAGGAGATTGAGGAACACATGGAGAAAAGAGCTGGAGATGGGCATGAAATGAATGAGGAAGACTTGGAAATACCTGGAGATGACGACACATGACAGGAAGACTGCATACGTTTGTTGCTTCTTGGGGGAGCTGAAGGGTGATGAACGTATGAGCGGCATTTTAAAAAAGTTCACAAACTGAACCTTAACCTGCACATCTATCTTACTCCAAATCTGCTGCAAAATACAGAATTAAAAGTCAGCACATCTTGAAATCATTTTCAGAACATTTCATACCTGCGCCACTGGCACTCTTGTTGGAGTTCACGAAGACGCGAACTGTAGCTCTGTTCCAAGTCTGACAGTCTGCGGTCCAGTTCAATCACCTGGACAGGATTAACATTCACATTAGCCTAAGACAAGCCAGCATTCAAAGATGTTCTGTTGATCAGTGTGGCCTGAATAAATTCAGGACCAACACTGACAATGATATTGATAGGTCAAGTGTATCATCCCAAACATTCACTAACAATGGCATGTATTGTCTTATTACAATGTGTTTTTTTTTTTTAAAATATGGATACATTTTGGATTAAATACCCTAACAGAAATCTGGAATTGAAATAGATGTATAAGATATTGAAATGATACACTTAACACTGTTAATTCTTAGTATATTCTAGATCATCAGTCACTCTGATACAACCACACCTACACCTCTTTAAAAAAAAACTAGCTTCTTTATCACCACAGTTTCATACTCAAGCAGGTTGACGAACGCCATGCTGTCAATCTGCTTTTGTCATGGAGCCAACATTTTTTACTGCTTATTTGTCATCCCCACTTGGACATGCATCTAACTTATCAAGAGGCCAAGAGGTTGTTGTTCATCAGGAGCAGATAGGAATAGGTGGGAAAGAGCCAGGAAATTGGTGCAAATTACCAGATCAACTAAAGTTGTCCCATAGCAGATACTTCCGTAGGGAAGTCAAGTGTTGGAGTGAAATGTTCACTATACTAGGTCCAGCATTGAAGAAGTGTGGTGACCTGGAAATCCCCAGGGAAAGAGAGGCAGACGTAAACCAAAAAACACATAGAGAAGAGAGCTGGAGACAGAAGTGACACTGATGAGAAAAACATGGAAAGAACTTGAGCTGTTGTCACGTGACAGGAGGGCTAGGCATGTGTTTGTTGAAAGCCTATGCTCCTTGGGGAGCTAAATAGTATTAACTGATTTCTTTCTTCTTTGACAAGTCTACTTTCTCATTTCCATTAAATTTTGAAGTGACATGAATCCATTGTATTTTCACTTTACTGGGTTTATAGTTGGTAACAATTAATGCTTCTGACAGGCTGTCTAATTCATTTTTATGGTTCCTGAGGACAGTTACAACTGATAGCGAATGACAGAACCTCATTACTAGTGAATAAGGGCAATGAACTTGGATCAATAAAGAAGGATTACAAAAATACTTGCTACAAAGGCGCATTAGAACCGGGTTTCTTAACCCTTTATGTGCCATGAACACCTTTGATTATCCAATGAAGGCTATGGACCCCTTTGATTGCCCGATGAAGACTATGGGCCCCTTTGATTGTCCAATGAAGGCTGTAGACCCCTTTAATTGTCCAATGAAGGCTGTAGACCCCTTTGATTGTCCAATGAAGGCTGTAGACCCCTTTAATTGTCCAGTGAAGGCTGTGGACCATTTCTTGGAAAAAAATTTACATTAAAGCATAATTTAAAATTTCACATTTTAAACTCTGACAGGTGCATAGGCCCCTAGAATCCATTCACAGACCCCCAAGGGGTCCATTTACAACAGGTTAAGAAACCCTGCAACTAATCTATATTTTTGAACATCTGTCTGTTTTAGTTGTCATTGGGTTTATCTGAGAATTAATCACGGAAGGTTGGTCCTGGTCGCTCAAAAGTACCGCAACCAGGTGATATATTAAAAGTTCTGTTACATTTTTTACCCAGGCACAGCTAGGTACATCTGCTAGTTAGAGGTAAGAAGAGAAGAAGAAAGATATGGTTGATATTATAATAGAACTGACAGGAATAATTATGAACAATGTTCTCAATGAACTTCAATTAGAAAATAAAAGACCCATTGCAGTTATCATTAATAGCTAAAACACATTAAAATGTTGATAAAGCAGCTAGAACAGAACACAGAGATATACGAGGGCTGTCCGGAAAAGAACCGGCCATAATTAATATTAGAAAAACCATTTGCGCGACATCGATGTAACTTGGCAGCCAAATAGAGTGGCCTGTCATGCACATACGTGTGCAATGTTGACATTGCTGCACCAGTCTGTGTGACCGTTAAAAGCTTTTTTTGGAAGTGCCATCAGTTGCGTCGTCGCATTTTCTTTAATCTCATCGACGGTCTGAAATTCTTTACCTTTCAAACATGATTTCAATTTTGGAAAAAGCCAAAAGTCGCAGGGTGCCAAGTCTGGGCTATAGGGGGGATGAGTTACTTGGTTGACGTTATGTTTCAACAAAATACTAGATGTGATGCATGGGCGGGCGCGTTGCCGTGATGAAGACGCCAATCGCCTGTTGCCCACAACTGTGGTCGTTTTCATCGTACTGCATTTCTCAACCGACGGAGAACTTTGAGGTAATAATCCTAATTAATAGTTTGGCCTGAAGGAGTGTACTCGCGATAGGCAACACCTTCCCAATAAAAAAACAGTCAACATGGTCTTGATCTTGCTACGGGTTTGCCGCGCCTTCTTCGGGTGTGGAGAATCAGGCGACTTCCACTGAGACGACTGAGCCTTCGTTTCTGGATCATAGCAGTAGATCCACGATTCATCTCCGGTTATGACTTTCTTCATGAAATCTGGGTTATTGGTTGCAGTTTGAAGCAAATCATTAGCAACTGTGGCTTGAAGTTCCTTCTGCTCTGGTAGCAGAATCCGCGGAACGAATGTTGCCACGACACGTCTCATACCCAGATCCTGGGTCAGAATCTCGGATACAATAGTTTTTGGAATTCCGAGATCTTTTTCTAGTTCTCGCACTGTCAGTCGCCGATCTTTCTTGATTGCAGCCCGTACACGTTCAACATTTTCCGGTGTTCTGCTTGTTGCAGGCCTTCCAGAAATGGGATCACATTCAACAGATTCTCGACCATCTTTAAAGCGACACCTTTATTTGTGTAGCACTCATTGCATCGTCTCCAAAAGCCTTCTGAATCATCATAATAGTTTCCGTGGAGGAATGTTGAAGCTTGACGCAAAATTTGATGCAGATTCTTTGCTCTACTCATTCAGCCATTTTGAATGCGACGACCACACAGTGCACGTGCTCACTAAACGGCTTTTAACGGTCGCACTGACTGGTGCAGCAACGTCAACATTGCACACGTATGTGCATAACAGGCCACTCTATTTGGCTGCCAAGTTACATCGATGTCGCGCAAACGGTTTTTCTAATATTAATTATGGCCGGTTCTTTTCCGGACAGCCCTCGTACATCATTCAGCTTAGCTCTGTTAGTTGAGAATGTATGGCAATCATCATTAGCAACATCATTGTTTTTCATTCCCTGTGCAGCATACAGGTGCAAATGGTGCTTGTCACCTATTTCTATCCCAGTTGACATGGCTTTCCCTTCTAGCACTTTCTTCCAGCTTCTATTTGGCCTCCCCACTTCTCTCCCCTGCTGGTTCTAGTACAGGGCATGAATGGATGTTTGCTTCTAAGGGTATGTCCCGTCCATCTACACATTCACTTTTTCATCTGGTTCACATCCATGGGTCTGTGTTGAATATAACATCTAGCCATTTCATACAGAGGATGCAACAGAAGCATGAACAGTATGAAATATTTTATATTTGTCTTGAGCAGACTAAATTTTTTTTTCTTTACAGGAAGCAGTTAAGTTCTACACTGGTTGGACAAATGAGAAGACAAATTATGCTTTATTAATCCTGAATTTGGCATCCTGACTTGTTCCTACTTTGTTGATGTTACTTCGAAAACAAGATAAATCCTGGCATTTTCATTATATCTTACTGTTGATCTTCATCAGATCTATCTGCCAATTATTTACTCTCATTTCCTTTGTTTTGTTTCCGCTGACGTGCAAGACCTACTTCTGCTGTTAGTTTGTCTGTATTTTCCTGCACGTCTTGTTATTTATGTAACAGAAGACGTAGGTCATCAGCAAAATCAAGATCTCTAGTTTTTGGTCAATGCTCTTTGTAGGGAGGCAAAGGAATGCTCGATGCTCTTGAGTGAATTCCAGGTTAGATATCTGAATGGACGATGCACTTACATTTATTCCAGAGTTAGATCTATCTCTGAATGCATGCTGCTCTTGCATGAATTCCAGGGTTAGATCTCAAACCACCAAGACCCTGATGCAACTTTTTATGGTGCATCCTAGAAACAGGTCAACTTCAAGTTACATGGTCAATGCTTCAGGGATCAACTAGCCACGATTCCTCTTATTGCGAAACGTTGAGAACCCAGCACTGCACACTAAGCTTGGAGGAATCATTCGAGCCCCAGACCTAGCTCCGGCTTTTACCTGGTTGGCTGTGAGCAGGATTTCATAATGAATACATGACAAGTGGGGGGGAGCTGGCTTTGTGCAGGACATGATTCCTCTAGACAGCCCAGAACTTTACTTTTTAATTTATATATTTATTACTTTAGCCCTGCACATTTGGAGAGCCCCCAAGGATGGCAAGGAATGCACAGTATCCCCCCAGAGGTAAAGATCATTTAAATTCACGCTGAGCCGGGACAGAATGCCGGAGAAAGAAACTGGAGCTCATGACCCAAACACACATGACAGAAAACACCAGATCAACACTGTAGATAATGCCAAGGATTCTTCCATTGTCACTGGCTGCAAAACTGTGACAAGCTCAGCAGCCCTTAGTGAACAACAATTCCCTAGATATTTTTTCTTCTGTTATTTGTCTCATCACCCATTCCATTGCCATGAGGAAGATTGTTAGTGAAAGCAGATATCTTCTTCTGACTTCACTGTCTACTCTAAAGGGTATGAGAATTTGTCCTTGTGGGCAATTCTGCAAACGTCTTGACAAAAACCATTATTTTAATAAATTCCAGGACATACAGATTCCAGAATGTCTCAGTATCTTCCATATCACAATCGTCATCATCATTTTCCTTTTCGCTCCTTACGGAGCATGGAACCGCCAATGCAACTGGTTTTTTTGCAGGAAGCCTGTAACAAGCATTCACATGCTCTTACAGCAGTGGTTTCTCTTCTATTTTGCATGATGAGGTTGACAGCCTGATCATAACTTCATTTAATTCACGTACAACATACCTGAGGGAGCAGTCGTCATCCTATTCTCTCTTAGTCTCATCAGAGACCCACAGGAACTACTACACAGACCAGACCACGTAATAACTTTACAAAAAAATCAATCAGTCTTCACAGATGATATACAACAAGTATCTGCTGTTCATATCAACGTTGAATGATGGCTCCGAGTGCTCCTATCTGTTATGTGCATGTCTTCCTGTTTGAAATTCGTGCACCATCTCCCTGTTTGAAATTCCATTCGGTCCTCGTGAGTTTTTTTATTTTCCGCCTAAGCCTTCTTTTGTAAGGTCTAAGCCATCACCCTGGCCAGAGTTTTTCCAGTTACGGTACACCTCACCAGCTGTTGCACATAGCCAAGTTTGAGAAGATATGAGAATGACTGAATGCAATTAAGACAAATGAGGAGACTGACGCCCCATGTAGCACCCTGGGGGGGGGGGGGGGGGGGGGGGGGGGGGGGCAGGGGAGAGAGAGAGAGAGAGAATAGGACTACTACCCTCTTGGGCAAGTCATAAGAGACAACTAATATGAGGTTGTGCATGGTGGTAGCCACCTCATCACGTAAAACAACAATGCTACAGAAACCACGACTGCAAGAGCACATAAATGATTTGATTCAGGCTTCCTGCATGAGAATCTTCCTGCACGAGAATCTTCCTGCACGAGGATCTTCCTGCACGAGAATCTTCCTGCACGAGAATCTTCCTGCACGAGAATCTTCCTGCACGAGAATCTTCCTGCATGAGAATCTTCCTGCATGAGGATCTTCCTGCACGAGGATCTGCCTGCATGAGGATCTGCCTGCATGAGGATCTGCCTGCATGAGGATCTTCCTGCATGAGAATCTTCCTGCATGAGGATCTTCCTGCATGAGGATCTTCCTGCATGAGGATCTTCCTGCATGAGGATCTTCCTGCATGAGAATCTTCCTGCATGAGAATCTTCCTGCATGAGAATCTTCCTGCATGAGGATCTTCCTGCATGAGAATCTTCCTGCATGAGGATCACAAGGAGCTAACATGAAAAGAAGCAACACCAGGAAATTTTCCACATAATCACTGTACTTAATGAGGCATTCATTCCGTTTCATTTTATTTCTCTGGCCATTTATGACGAAGCAAAAAAAAAAAAAAAGATTGTGTAGTCTTCACACCAGCATCTATGTTCAAACACCTTGAAACTGCTTTAGTGGTCACAATAAGATGGAAGTAACTGAGCTATCTTTTAGCCAGCAGGCAGAATCTTGCAAAATGTTCCAACCCAAGGTTGTGGCTATTTTTAACCAAGGTATTCTTCGGAATAAACAAACTGATATAACATTGAAACAAATGCCCCATTAGGTTTGGTGACAATATGGAGAAGCTGCCAAATATAATTTACGTCAGAAAATATGTAAAGCTACTGTTTAATCAATAATTCGGCTAACTTAAAAGCAAACAAAAGTTGTCAGTCCAATGATTTAAACAGAATTATAATTAGTTATCTCACCCTTCTTTCAAGGTACTCTGTGACTGCAGCTTGGTTCACTAAGGAGAGGCTTGGGGTCCTCCATGCCGCATTTCTTGCACTGGCTTGCGGTAAATTACCATGATTCCTGATAGGCTCCTGCAAATTTCTGCTTTGCATCTCAGAGTTTACATTTGGAATGGGATCCTGCCCACATTCTTGCACTGTTCTCAATATTTGGCTGGAGTTCTGAGAGGATGATTCAGTCTGAACTGGTTGATGGGAAGATGAAACTGATGTTGAGCCAGCTGAAGCGTGGTATAAATGCGATGCAGACACTCTAAACTCTGATGGATGTCTTACAGCTTCCCTGCTGGAAGTGCTAAAGTAGGAGAAAGCACTATGCTGATCTGAGTCACTTAGGTGTCTCAGTCTGGAAATTACATCAGCAGATGATGATGGCTGATTTCCTAGATAGTTCTGATGTGTGCTCCTCTCAGAACTGCTGCCGTCGTTACCAGTGGACAGCTCAGACATGATACCTGTTTCCCTGGTTGCTGTATCAGATAAAGTAGGGTAGTTATTCATTAAGTCTCTTGAAGCATGAAGCTCTCTGCGGCGAAATGGATTTCGATCACGATGTAAAGCATATGGATGAAACCTTGGAGAACGCTCATGGCTCGTGCTATTTAGCAGAGATCTGTAATTCACAAGAGAGGCCCTTCTTCCAGATATGGCAGGCAAAGCATGAAACAGATCTGATTCTGGAGCATCTGAATCAGCACTATTTAACAACTGTATAGCTCTGGAGGCAGAACTGCCTGAACCTGAAAACGCCTGGTTGGAAGAATAAATACGAGGCACAGGCTGAACCTGTCCAGATACCCCATACAAGGCACTTGTGCCATGGAAAGAACGGACTGCAGATGCAGTTGATGAAGTATTAGAATCTACCAATCTGGGTGAAGCAACAGTGAACGGCATATTAATGCTTGGATTCCATGGACTATTTAAGCTGTTGCTACTTGCACATTCACCTCTTTCATTTTCTACCACCCTGTCTGTGCTAGAGCTAATGGTATGGTCATTTGCAGACTCTGAGTGGTGCACATTTCTTAAGTGTCCGTCTCCAAATCTGCTACCACTTGTCCTGTCACCAATACCAGATGCTCTGCTGCTTTGGATACCCGTCACATTCCTTGAACCTGAATTCCTAGCATTTCCCTCAAGGAATGGCTGACCATATTCCTCTGCTAAATATGCTCTTACACTCTGTACAATACTTTGAATCCTCTGAAACCTTTCTGACCCTGATAGAGTTCTACTTGCTTGTGTAGCAGAACCATCTCCTCTACTTCTTTCATCTAAGCTAGGAATAATGTTTGATGCACTATCATGTGTACTGTCAGAAAAAGAAGAACTTGGCCTCTGGCCGGTAGCAGCGTCAAAACAAATACCAGGTGTTAAAGAGTCCAGGGAAGGCTCTAACATATTACCTGTTAGCACTAGGTTGGCTGGTGTGTCATTCAATCCCACTACATCTGTACCCTGATCACTGCTTGCTGGCAGGTTCATGGCACCCAAGGTCTGGCTGGTCTGGTCAGTTACTGGTCGGGAGATCTGCCTGTCATGAAAGGCAGACAAATGATGCCTGTATTCTAACCCCTCAAAGGGCCCCCAAGGATGACCCCCATATGCCATTCGGGTGTTTCCCAATGTTTGACTTTGACCAAGACTAAAGGGAACATGAGTACCACTACGTGTTGCACTGCTGTGTGTCCTGAGTGAGGTTTCATTTCTCAGATGCAGATTATAATGCTCTGGTCTATGGGCTCTCCTAAAAGTAGTTCGATAGGTGTGCACATCTGTGTTTTGAGATTCTGGTAGTCTCTCAGTTCTTGATGAGATCCCAGGATTTCTAGTAATGCCTTCAACATTTCTTAAAGGCAGATTACTCTGTCCTGGGCTATCTATTCTAACAGCGGCATTACGCCTTGGATGAGGAATGTTGCATTCTGGTCTGTCTACTCCCACTGAAGTGGTCTCAAAATTATTTAGCAGTGGATTGGTGCACCTTGGTCTGCCATTAGAAACACTCTGCAGTGAATTACTGTATAATGAACTATCTGAATTCTGGAAAGTCTCTTCCTGATATCTTGAACGTAAATTATGAGCATTTCTAGCTGCTCTTCTTGCTGCAACATCAAAAAATCTTATCCTAGCACTACTTTGTTCTGAACTGTTTACTCTTTCTGGAACAGTGTTATAGTCATGAAGTGGATTACTGTCTTGAGGTTTGTCTGTCTTGAACGCGGCTACCTGACGATCCAAAAGTGAATCCTTATAATCTAGTTTATCTGCCATTTTATTTGTGGTGTCTTGTTGGGAATGACACTCAACAGTTTCATACTGTCGTGGTAATGAACACTCCGGCTGTGGTCTATCTGTTCCTTCTAGTGTGGCTTTATGTTGCCTTGGAAGTGAACAAGTGCTGTCTTCATGTATGACTATCTTACTAGAGGTACCTTCATGAGGGTATAAATGTGAACTGTGCTTTGGCACATCTTCCTTCATTTGAATCCTTCCAGATTGTTTTAACAGTGAATTATTTTGTTCGGATGTGTCTGTACTTGTGGAAACTACTTCCTCCTCTAATACACGATTATGGCCTTCAAGTCTGTCAGCTCTCGGTAGGCTATTTTCATGCCTTAATAATGGGTTCATACTTTCATGTGTGTCTAACACTCTGGTAGACACTTCATAATTTGCTGAATGTAAATAACAGTCTACAGAAAAATCAGTTGGCATGGCAGTGCCTTCATGATTGCAGGTGGCATGTTCAGTTGCACATATGGATGAGGCTGCACTAAGTGGTGGCATCTCAAAGCTGCCCTCACTATCTGCCATGAGAAAGACATCTGAGCTAAGACCACAGTTGGAGTCTGAGGTCCCACCAGTTTGTAGTACAGACAAAGGTTTTGCTGCCTCTGCTAACAAGGGTACAGAAGACCTACCGTTTGCTTCAATGTGATTTGCAGTGGATGCAGCACTGGACACAAAAGACTGAGAGGTCAAAGATGGAGCAAGAGTAGCCAATGAGCTTGCCCCACCAGATGCTGTGGAAAATTCACTGGACCGCTTCACATATCTATTCAGCAATGCACGCAACTCATCTCGCTGCTGCTGAAAACTGGGGCGAACACCAAAATTCTCATTCTCCAAAGACATAGGTGGCATGCTCCTATTTCTGGTGTTATTACGCCTGCTTTCTCTCCCTCGATCCACAGGGAGAATCTTAAACTCATCAGCGTCCAAACTTTCACTGGCTGCATTCTCACTCCTCTGTGCTTGACTCAATGATGATATATGAGAAAATGATGATGAAGCTGCTCCTGAGGGACCTGGAGATTCTTCGAGACTTGTTGGAAATAAATTTGTCCTAGGATAAGGACACCAATTCTGTCCCCTCTGTCTAGAATTAGATAACCTTGGGGCTACACTAACGACAGAGGCAGGTCTATAACTGTTGTAACTACCACTGAAGTAATTACAGTTCATGCGAGTGTCTCCTGAACTGGCACTGTTGTTGTCACTACTGCTACCAGACCTGGTGAAAAAAGATGGTTCATATCGACCCCAGCGCTGACGAGGCTGTAGTTCCCCCTGTCTTTCAGGCAGTGAAAAGCCAGAGTCTAAATTCCTCCTTCCATGTCTATTATCACTGCATGCAAAGGCTTCACTGTCCACTGCTTGTGAGGGACCAGAGTGTGGATTCAAAGAGGTGTGCCCTTGGTGTGGTTGCTGGACAAGTGCTGCGTCATCATCAGAAAAAATTGCGCGTGGTCTTTGTCTGATTCTGTAAAAAGCATTATTATAAAACCAGTGTCTTGAATTCTTTAGTCAGAACAGCAAATAAGACAGTCAAAAGGACATCTATACAAGTTGTCAAGCCCTTCATTTGCTACACTATTATTGTTTAAAGAAGTACTTAGGGAGTGAAGTGCTAAAGACTCCATCAGGTGGAGTGACTAGTTCCCCTTTCACCCTGCACTTGCCTTCCTTAACTCATGAGCAGTCAGGTACCCATTTACAGCTGGGTACAGTGGAGCATGACACTACCACAATCCTGATTAACTTTGCCTCAGAAGCAATCGCTCTAACTACTCTGTCACTCAACAGAACACATTGCTTACATAAAACATTTCCTAAACAAAAAAACAGTGATAAGCGGGTCAAGAAAAATTCACAACAGATTAAATTAGAACTAAGCTTTTATACAATCTACAAAATAAGATTTTACACAATCTACGATAAAAGATTGTTGAAAATCTAACAATCTACGAACAAAAACTTTGTTTAAATCTACAGACTAAGATTTTACACAATCTACGAATTAAGAATTTTTAAAATCTTCAAACTAAGATTTTACACAATCTACGATTTTTAAAAAAAATCTGCACACTAAGGTTTCACACAAACTAAGGACCATGGTTTCACACAATCTACGAACTAAGATTTTACACAAACTACACAATTAAAGACCTTACACATTCACATGACTATATTTGGTGCACATATGTGAATAAATTCTGAGGAACATTAACACGAGTGTACCACTGAGCCTACCTCCTTGGAATACTGTTTAGATCATAAGCATCTTGGTGATGGGGAAAGTCAGGCTGAACAAAATTGTAATCTTCATCTAATTGGGAGGGGGAGATAGAAAAATACATTTTATTAACTAAAATCATAAAATGCTACAAATGAATGAACCACAAGATTACTAATTATACAATCGTATAAATGTAACATAACATAATATTCACATCACATCATTCTTTTTTTCCACTGTAGATTTCTACACCGCCACTATCACTCAGGATATTTCACACTAATGAAAGTCCATGTGGAACCATAATCCAGACACCTAAACACATTCTTCAAAACTGCCCAGCCCACAGTGACCTACGACTTCAAACATGGCCAGAGGGCGCAGAACTGAGGCAGAAACTATGGGGTTGCTGCATAGAGGTGAAAAGACTGTGGACTTTGGTCCTGGCAACAGGCCTGCAGATTAAGCATAACTAATATACTGTAAGCGGTAGAGGAAATCATTAAATAAACTTTGCATAAGTGTTCCCTTTAAGCTGATTATAGCCACCACTGATCTGACAATGCCCTGGTCAGTCCACAGGAAGTAACAAACAAAACTGGCTGTGCATCTCACAGTCTTACCCTACAAAAATGCTGAAAATTATTTGTTCAAATGCACTACCAAGACAGTGTAGACAGAGAATTACTTTGGACATGGAACAGGCATCACGGTGTCCCCCTGATTAACTTATAAAAGAACTTATGAAGATATGGCGGACAACTTACAAAACTGTTTGGGATAAGAACAGAAGTGTGACAGGGATGCCTCTTGTCTCCATTTCTCTTCGTACTGGCAATAGATTGGGTTATGAAAACATTTAACGTCACACAACAGATTTGGAATTCAGAGAAATCTCATTGAACAGCTTGATGGTCTAGATTTTTCCTATGACTTCAATCTTCTGCCTTATAACCGTAATCAGATGAAAGACAAAATGAAGATACTTGATGAGAAATCACAGTATGTGGGTCTGAAAATACACAGGGAAAAGAAAGATAAAGAGAATAAACGAAGGAAATAACAAGGTTGTACTTGAAGAAACACCACTTCAAGATGTAGAATCATACACATACAGTGGCAGCAATACAGACAATGATATCAAAATAAGCATACAAAACAGCAAGAGGAGCTTTCATTGCATTGGGAAACACAGCGATTAAGAGAAATCAAGTCCAACACAAAAATAAGAATCTTCAACTCAAATGTCAAGTCAGACCGATTGTATGGCTCTGAAAGCCAACGAAAACAACCCAAAAGCTTGACTTTCACAAATGGGTGCTTGCATAGAACTGAAAGCCACTGGAACAAGAGATAAGAAGAAGATGCTGTTGATGGAAAGGACACACATTCTTAAGAACCTGCTGACAGAATTACAAGGCAGTTCTTCTTCTGGAATTCAAAGGGTAAGAGAGTCAGATGACTCTGCTCTTGAGTCAGAGAGAGCAAAGGCAGAAAGGAAGAGGTAGATCACCCCACCACATAAAGCTGAAACCTAGTACATGTCTCCAACACTTCAATTCCCTGTGACTGTACCTGCAATGGGTCTACCTTAATCTTTTTAATCCATTTTTGTGCGTGTGTGCGCACATACTTCTTTAACAGTGTTGTTCTAAAAGGCATGAATCTGTTACTCTTTTGTTGTGTCTTTTCAGGTCTTATCAACTGCTTTTCATTGATATCTGATTTTGCAAATGTTTTACTGCCAGACTAACATACTTATATCAATGAATTAAGGGGCTGCTGTAAAACTGGTAAGGAATATAAGTATATAAACCAATAAAACGGTATTGTATCAGTTCTACAAATAACGGTTCACATGAAACAAGGGACGTTTCGGGTTTTACCCTTCGTCAGCCACAAACAGGTGACAAAGACAAGAATTACATATAGGTACTACAAAAACATACGATAATGAGAAATATACAACAAATGGGCGATAAAAGCAGATGGAAAAAGTAAACAACAACAGTGATGAGAGAAAAAAGAACAATAATAATACAAGAAAATCGTAAAATCTAAAAGAAATACCGAAAGAAGAAAGTAAATAATCAACGAAACGAAAAAAAGAGAATTAACAAAACTTTGGAACAAGTAAAAGTTCACTAAGCTCGATCCGAAGATGCTGTGAAAGAAAGCCGTAGTATTCCATCACAGAAATCGCAAGGAAGTGACGTATGATAGAGACAAAACAAAAGATATAAAAGGATATGAAACGAACCAAAAACATAAGAAGATGGATCTAAAAGACAACGAATAAAGAATGAAAAAGAGAAAAGCTACCAGAATTTATGCAAAATGATGTTGGATATTCAAGCCATCAGGAGCTAAAACGCCCATTTGAAAAATGTTTGTTCCCTTTATACTTCTATTCCACATGCTGATGGTCTCAAGGCACTCCAATTTTTCCTCGACCAGCGTACTGATCTTACTATAAATACAGGTCCGCTTCTTTGCCTTGCTGAGTTGGTTCTTATTCTCAACTCTTTTGAGTTTAATGGCCAATTCTTCAACCAAATCAGTGGTGTCGCTATGGGTACTAAGATGGGCCGTAGTTACGCTTGCCTGTTTATGGGCCACTTTGAATATTTGGTCTTTCAAAGTTATGATGGACCAATACCTGAGTTTTACCGCCGCTATATTGATGATGGTATTGGCATTACAGACATGTCTGAGGTAGACCTCCGTCGATTTATTGACTATGTTGGTAATTTCAATCCTGCCATCAAATTCACTTCTGAAATCTCTACGACCTCAGTGAACTTCCTTGACATCACTGTGACTATTAGCCCTACTTGTCTTAAAACTTCTGTCTATTATAAGGCTACTGACGCTCATGGTTTCCTTCTTTATACTTCATCGCATCCTCTTAGTTGTAAAAATTCCATTCCCTTTTCTAAATTTCTTCGCTTGCGTCGGTTATGTCACGATGACGATGATTTTCATCAGCGAGCTCAAGCGATGCTCGAGTTCTTTCGCCGACATCTTTATCCAGAACATGTTTTATCTGATGCTCTTAATTGTATCACACGCATCACTCGTCAAACGGCACTCACTACTAAACCTTCTATCCAATCTGACAGACTCAAACTGGTTCTAACTTTCCATCCTCATTGTCTGGTGGTGAAGAGAATTCTGTTTTGACATCTGCCTATTCTGCACTCTGATCCTGATACCAAAGAGTTGTTTCATGATTCACCTTTGGTGGCATATCGTAGGGATAGGAATTTTAGGGATATTCTTGTACACAGTCACCTGCGACATACTAGCCCTTCATACTTTGGTACTAAACCGTGCCAACGCCTTATATGTAAGAGCTGTCCGTTTGTACTCCAAACTCAGACAGTCACTTTTCCGAAAGGAAAATTTATCATTAGAGAGTCTTTCACGTGCGAATCCAGAAACCTGATTTATGCTATCATCTGCAGAGGTGTGGCATAACCTATATTGGTGAAACTGGCAGGCGTTTGGCAGACAGGTTTCGTGAGCACTTGAATGACATCTATCATGGCAAACATTTACCGGTGGCCCTTCATTTCAATAGGGCTGACCATTCAGGTAATTCCGATATTCATGTTACTGCCCTCCTTTCATGTGTCGGTGATGACAAGACTCGCTTTTCGTTGGAGAATCGTCTTATTTTTCAAATGGGCGTTTTAGCTCTTGATGGCTTGAATATCCAACATCATTTTGCATAAATTCTGGTAGCTTTTCTCTTTTTTCATTCTTTATTCGTTGTCTTTTAGATCCATCTTCTTATGTTTTTGTTTTGGTTCATTTTGTATCCTTTTATATCTTTTGTTTTGTCGCTATCATATGTCACTTCCTTGCGATTTCTGTGACGGAATACTACGGCTTTCTTTCACAGCATCTTCGGATCGAGCTTAGTGAACTTTTACTTGTTCCAAAGTTTTGTTAATTCTCTTTTTTTCATTTCGTTGATTATTTACTTTCTTCTTTCGGTATTTCTTTTAGATTTTACGATTTTCTTGTATTATTATTGTTCTTTTTTCTCTCATCACTGTTGTTGTTTACTTTTTCCATCTGCTTGTATCGCCCATTTGTTGTATATTTCTCATCATCGTATGTTTTTGTAGTACCTATATGTAATTCTTGTCTTTGTCACCTGTTTGTGGCTGACGAAGGGTAAAACCCGAAACGTCCCTTGTTTCATGTGAACCGTTATTTGTAGAACTGATTCAATACCATTTTATTGGTTTATATACTTATACTCATATCAATGGTTTGATGTAGAGCATTACAGATTAGCTTCCATCTCAAAAGTGGTTTGGCACTTTAACTTCGTGATTAGGCTGGTGTGCCCCAGTGACCTCGGTTACTACACCAGAAGTAGCACTTGTTACGAGAGGATTTATGATGTTAGCCACTATTGTAGTGAGCTCTGTTAAAAGTTGCACATTTTGGGTTTTGAAATGCTATTAATATATATTATGTTTTCGCGCTTCACAGTAGTGAAGCGCGAAGTGTACAAGTTGCCTAGATTTAGGATGACGTGTCGCGTTGATAAGCTAGCACGTGACGACATTGTAATTGTACCCTTTGTATGTTGATCGTGGTCCTAGACGGACGCGATTTTTGGAAGACTCCCGTGATAATGCTATTGATGTAAAGGATTTATTTATTATATGGCACCAGGGTCTGCCTATTGGATATGGATACAATTTACGTCTCATTTTTGATGAAGTGGAATATTCTTCAGATCGGATATAATGTACAGGGAGCAATTTTGATTAAGAAGTATTCAAAATCATATTGATCGCTTAACTCTAGCTATTTGCTACCGGATTGCCGATCCACGGAATCACGTGTAAATAGCATGACGTTAGGACGACTTAATGATGTAAACTCAGGAGATGATTATTATATTTACTTGATGATTTTGAAATGTCTTGTTGGATTTCATGCTGTGAATAAATGTACTATGTGGACTCTTACCACAGCGGCCTTTTCAATTGAATGCTGTTGAAGTTTTACCAGTTTGGCTCACCATTCGCTATTCTAACAAAAGCACGATACGCTCTAAATATAGAGACTCATTTATAAAAGAGAACCTAAATATTAGACGACCAGAGCTAACGAACATTACTAATTAATCAAATAAAGCAGGAATTATGTCAAAACAACGTTGCCGCACAAACTGAAGTCACAAGCTAGAAAAGTGCGGTAACAGCACTCGCCTTTAAAAAATGGACATGTAAAGGAACAGGTCCACATGAACAGACAGATTAACCTTTTGGACGGAAAGGTTGGCTACTGGTGGATCTTTCGCAGCTACAAAAATGTTTGATTTAAGTTGGGGACGGTAGACTGGAGGTCAACTTGTTGGCCAAAAACGTGGTGTTTCGTTTCAAGTTGGAATTTTCTTTTCTTTGGGGGGTGTTGGGTGTGTGTGGTGGGGGTGAGGGTGGTGGTTATTCTTAAAACGCCCTCATCATTTATCGGGTATTATTAATTTAGACAACGCTCAAAACAGGATTGGTGCTAAGTTGAGGCTAGCTGTTTGAAAAAGATCAAAACAGGGTTGGGGTTAAGTTCAGGCTAGCTGTAGCGTAAATATTGATAGCCAGTCTGGCAACACGGCGGGCCTTGTCTACTGTCATTGCATCTACCAATTTAAAACAAAATAAAGAATGTAATGTGGTGTATAAAATCTATGAATAAAAAGACAGTATCACTGACTGAACTGAAAGATCACGTTAAATTAAATGAGATGCACGGCCACAAAAGATGCCTGTGAAACATGAAGAGCAATAAAAAAACAACAACCAAAAAAGCTACAGACTTTCATAAATGGATGCTTGCGCAGAATAGAAGGATTGAATTGGTATGACAAGATCACTCATGAGGAACTGACGGCCAGAAATAAACAAGTGCTAGTGGAACAAGAGATGAGAAGAAGATGCTGGAGATGGATAAGACACACACTGAGAAAACATCCTGACAGCATTACCAGACAATTCCCCCGTTCAGGAATCCCCAGGGTACGAGAGGTACAGAAAGACCAGAGAGACCACGTGGACAAGAGAACTGGAGACCTTGAGCTGATGGCACGGGACAGTGAGACTTGACATTAGTTTGTTGAAGGCCTATACTCCTTTGGGAGTTGAAAGAAGAAGCTAGTGTAAAACAATATTTTAAGACATCCATGCTTATTAAAAATAAGTAAAATTTGATTTTCAAAAGATTTCGTGTCATCACCATCTTCCTTTACACTACCTATGGAGCATAAAGCCACCATTGCAGCTGCTCCCCTTGCAGGAAAGGATCCCGTTACACGCCCATTGAGGCATATTGGGAATATGGTATCAAATTTGAAGGATAACTTAAGTTTATGGGCTGGTCAAATTTGCAGAAATATACTTTGAGGATGATACTGCACTGCAGGCATGATATTTAAAAAGGTGCTGCTTGGATATTTCAAAAATGAACATTTAAAAAAAAAAAGGCTCGTAACCACTCATCCGAAGTGCGTATGGATTTTTATGTTTCGGGAACCGGGTTTCTTCGATTTTCCGATATCGCTAAAATTGCAATCGAGAAATAACCCAAATCCCCCAAACTGGGAGTATGAAGAAGTCCAACTCTCCATTCTTTAACACTTGCTGTTGTTTTTGTTATGAACGACCTCGATGTCTGTCCAACATTACTCTTTCTTTAAAGCACAAAACAGAATTAGGGTAATATGTTTTAAGACTCACCTAGGCCTAAACTGCTAGCCATAACACTTTGCAGCGGTTTTTGTGTGTGTAAATAATAAGCAGCAACAAATCACAAAACTATGACCATTGCTAATCTTAATTCTTGTCTTGTTTTGAGCGTTCAAAAATAATTATTGACACAACATCTATCTGGGGTAGTTATGAATTTTTAATTTTCTCGATTCGTAACATTTGCCATTGTAGTTTCTTTTAGTACAGCCTCAATGTCTGTCGCACCTTATTATTTTTAAAGCATGGAATAGAATAAAGGTACTATCTTTGTCCCCGCATCTTAAGTCTAATCTTAAAGCTAAACTACTAACAGTAACTGTTTTCAGCAGTTATTTTGTTTCCGTAAATAATAAGCGAATACAAATCTCAGAACAAAAACCGCTAACGCTTATCTTAACCATAACATTTGCACTGATTTCAGCGTTTTCAAAAATAACTGTTGACACACAATAGCGAAGTATGGTATTTACAAATTTTCTAATTTCAGATGATACCCAACTTGCGATGGGAAAAGTAGCCCAATAATCAATTCATAACAACTGTCGTACATTAAAACATCAACAACAACAAAACAGCAGAGATTAACAACATTACTAATTAACCAAATACGGAGGATGCAAGTGGCTATGCCACCTATAAAGAATGTATAATAAAAGACACCCTCACATGGCCCCGAGGTTGGAACACAACCAGGGCTAGCTCTTCGGCTGTGTGACGGTACGGGGCGCCAAATTGGAGGAGGCGTCAAATTGCAGAAAACAACAAAACAAAAAATAAAGTCATTCAAATTTTAAAAGAACAAGAATAGTTGAACATAAAATTTCATGGTAAAAAATTTTTTTTTGCTTATATCAAACTGATCGTTTTCCTGTATTATTTTTAAAAAAAAAACAGCATACTGAGCACCTATTTGTATTTCTAACATGAATAAAGAAAAATTACCTACAATAAAAATTTAAAAACATATATATTATGTTTTGGTAAAATGCTACAGCGCATTCATTAGCAGAAATTAGTGTGATCCGACTCAATAGCATGAAAATAGTCTTGTTAGAGTACATACTGTGTGGAACGGGGTGGGGGGCATCATGTGAACTCTCACCACTTTGAAAAATCCCTAGGGTAAAGGCGGGTGAATGATCCCGTTACACGCCCATTGAGGCATATTAGGAATATGGTGTTAGGCCCATATTTTCTTAACCATCAGCACACTAGGGGTGATATGTGGTCAGCATCACGCCGGCCGCGTTAACCTTCCCAGAGTTGCTCTGGTACCAAATTCATGAGGCTGGGTCGATCCCAGAGCCGTTTGCGGTCTAAAAAATCCCACCTCAACTGGGGATCGAACCATGGACCACCGAGCTAGGAAGCCAGTGCACTAACCATTGCGCTACCGCGGCTCCTAATAACAATAGTAATGCTATTAATTTGAAGATCCCTAGGGCCTGCTATAAATTATTAAAAAAAAAAAAAAAGTATGGATGGCACAAGTGTGTATAATCAAATCTACATAAATGAACGAGACGTTTTTCCCAGGCTTACATCGGGACCGATTCTGCTGAAATGTCATAAATCGCTCCAACAGCCGCTGATATCTAGCACGATTAAACTGTTGCTGAATTTGACTCTCCTCTGTGTCAGAAGCATTATCTGCATCACCACCATCACTTAGCCCATCAATGCTGCAACACAGTCCAAAAAAGATTACATTCACTGAGACCAGAAAGAAAGATTAAGATTCACAAAATGTGTAATTAATTGGGGGGGGGCATTGTAAAACGGATAATAGAAAGTAAACAAATGAAAAATGGTTTTGGAAATTTGAAAATGATTAACACTCTTCAGACCGGAAATATAAAAAATCGTTCCAAACGATACTTTTGAAGTAAAAAAAAGAACATTTATTTTTTTAATTTTGACTTCAAATCTATGTTTTATATTAAGAATACATGTTAACAATTATATCTGTGCTAAAAAATATACAGCTTTCACTTATGTTGACTTTGAAATTACATACAGAAAAACGTAAACACCGCATTTGTCCGTCCGCCATCTTGGATATTTTCCGAACAACTCGACTTAACAGATCGTAAACAAAATGCAGTCTGATAATGACTATAATGCATTTAGTGATGTAGATTCTGATGATTATTCAGAAGACTTGGAAACATCTGATGAGTTGGATGGTGAAAATACAGCTCAGAACAACTCAGATCACCAGTCGTACATGCAAAGGTAATGTTACTTCGTTAACGAAATGATAACAGCTGATTTTGAAAAGCAGTAAAAGAGTCGTTTTAGTGGGCTATTATAGTCAATATAGCTGCTTTCTGTTTGTTTTTGAAAATAAACAAATATTTCACCTTTCAAACAGTTAACAAAGAACTCATGGCACCAGGAAATAAATATAAATATAACTTCACAATTAAAATTTATAATAGAAACTCATTTGTTACAAATTTCTCCATCTGTGAATGTACAGATTCATCCTATAAAAAAAAGGAAGTGTGAATGATAATTGAGCAAAATTTTGGGGCTAGAGCAAATTATGGCAGTTGTTGCGTGAGAGTGACAGAATTAACAGAGTGTGGAAATCATTTAATAGATGTATTTATTAAATACACCTATTTATCTATTAAATTGAACATTTCGTTTTACTCATGACTATACTCATTTTTACATGACCATCGTGATGTATGACTGAGATAATTGTTAGCTCTCATGTTCTGGGGACAATTGGGCGTGTTATTTTAAGGTAATAAATGTGGACTTGCAATTTAATGTTTCAATAATTAATGTTTGATGCATGAAACCAAAACAAAACTTTGCTATCCATTTTCTGCAGGTTTTCTACTTTTGATTTCTGTAATTTGTTATGCATGTTGATTGTGACCGTTTTAGTGTAAATTGCATTAGAAACAAACCATAACAAAATATTTAAAAAAACGTAAATTTTACACTATTTCAGACTATTATATCTTCTGTTCTAATTGTGATAAAATGTTTGTTCTTGTTCTAAAATTTACTCTAACTTTTCTAGTCTAGCTTTACGCAAAATTAAAGCCAGTATTTATAATAATAAAGTAGCCTAAAAGCATTAATTATGCCCTATCAAAAGTAAACACCGCCACATTTTTTTCCCCTTAGGAAGTTGACCACGTGACCTCTGTCACGATAGCTATAAATAGCGCGGTCAGGGAAAACTAAAAGATCGTTGGCAAACAGCCGTGATGTGTTTCTTTTTTTGAACAGTATATTATTTACATCATATGACTTTATGATTGACAGTATTCCTTTGTACGGAAAATGTAATGTGTGTCAATTTTTCTGTGTACACTAAACTGTAACTTTGAATTCTATTGTTGATCTGTAAAAATTAATTTTAAATTGTTCTTGCAGATGTTTTGGTTATGATGGACTTGATGAAGGCCCACCTTCAAACCCTCCACCTTTTTTGCCTGAGAGGGTTCCAGGTCTGCAACTGTCAGAGGTAAGCAACAGAGAAAATAGAAAGCAGTTTTTGAGACCCATTGACTTCTTCAAACTGTAATTTTATGAACGAATGGTTATAAGAAAAGGGTGTTTTATTTTTGACAGTATATTTAGAGACATGCCAACAAAATGGGAGATGAAGTTATGGGTTCTTGCTGATGCTGTTAGTGGATATACTTTGATGTTTATTTAGGTAGGATCACTGCAAATGGACTATTTGGTTTAGCTTATACTGTAGTTAGTTATGAATCTTATGAAATCTTTGGTGAGTCAAGGATATAGGGTTTATTTTGATAGTTTGTATACATCCAATCAGTTACTGAAGGACTTGTGAAGTTAGGGGATTGGAGCTTGTGGCACATTTCTTAGAAACAGAAAGAGATTTCCAGCTGCACATTCAAATATAAAGGAATTTGAAAAAAAATAATATCAGAGGTGCAATGAGGTGGGTTAGAGATAAAGAATTACTAGCACTGCAATGGAGAGGTAACAAAACTATAACACTGGTTTCAAGCATTTACAATGCAAATGACCTTAGGTTCGCTAAGTGTAGAACTAAGGTTAATTGGAATTTTCAAGAACTTAATGTTAGACAGCCAAATCTTGTAAGGGATTACAATATATACATGAAAGTAGTGGACAAGAGTGACCAGCCGATTAACAAGTACAATGTTTTGAGAAAGACCAATAAATATTGGAAAACTCTTTTTTTCACTTTCTGGATATTGCTATGGTAGATGCTTACATTTTATTTCAAGACTAGCAGAAAAAACACCCAGATGTAGAAGACCAGCTAGATATGGTCAGCTAGATTTTACAGAAGAACTAATCCGGAATTGGGGAACATAAGTTTGTATGATGATTCACTACTCGCTTCAAAGCCACCAGTTTTTTCTCGGCACACCATGGACCCCAAGTTTACAGAGACAAAAAGAAATTGTAAGCTTTGATATCAGATTGTAAAGATTGAAAAAAAAACAAAAGTTAAATGTAAAGTTTGTGATATTTTTTTTTTAATGTTTTCATGCAGGTAGGAATTGTCTGTCAGAATACCACAAGCCTTAGTAGGAAATATATAAAGATGTGTTGAGTCTTTATTATGTCACCCTCATAACTGATTTTACTTATGTGTTAGTGATCATACAGTGTTACATTAGAAATATGTCTACTGAAGTCTTATTTCATTATTTTAGCTAAGATGTTGCAGCTACCTATAATAACTGTAATGTATTCAGGGGAAGATTTTTTTTTTTTGAATATTTTTTTTGGAAAAGCCTAGTTATGTAACATTTCAAAAATTTGCATAATTTTATTATTTAATGTTGAATTGTTTTGGAAATGTAACATATAATGCAGAAATGGTCAGACTACAATAAAATATGACTCTTGTTAATTGTTCTGATAATACTTTATTTCTTTCTTCTTTGTGAAATATCATGTTTATAATTCTTGTGTATTTTTCCTGTTGACTTTCCTTCAATTTTTTAAAACTCACATCAATTTAAATTTTTTAAATATTAATTTTACATCTAAATATGGTAGTCTGTTCAATTACAAACAATTTAATGTATAACACTCTTGGGTAGACTTCAAATTATAATGTATCAAGGAACATTAGAAGTCAGATATGTCAGAGTATGAGAAAATGATACAAAATATCAGGTCTGAAGAGAGTTAATACTCCCAAAGCACAGGGCGTTGCATGTTTTTCCTTCATCAGCCACAGGCGCAAACAGTGAACGACAAAAATATAGAAAAGCTAAGAGTAAAAGGCGAGGTACACAGCAAACACGTGGAAAAATAATAAATAAAAATACTAAACAAGAATGAAATATCAACTATTGCTTTGATTAAATAAATAGCCTTAATATAATACTGTAATAATATTACTTTTACTTACTTATTCGGTCCACCTTTGTCGTGAAGTGTCGTGGGGAGCTGAAGTTTTTGTTATTGAGCCATGTGCGGTGCATTGGCTGGTGTTGTAGGATTTCTGAAACATTACCTATCCAGCTGCTTCTTGGTCTTCCAAGTCTCTAAAATTCACATCTACTACTGTTGTATCCACATTGTGGTAACCAATCAAGATCACCTTTATCGTAAGATTGCCAAGCCATTTTATTTTCTACCTATGTATATGATGCAGGATATAGTGCCTACAATTTTTATGAAGTCATCATTTCCCATTCTGTCTCTCCTGGTAAAATTAATGGCACCTCTTAAGTATTTCATCTTGCATGATGTAATTTTTCCTATCTTGTGTTCTGGTCAGGAACCATAATATTTAGCATATATATATATATATAGAGAGAGAGAGAGAGGAGAGGGAGAGTTTAATATCAGAAAGACAGAATTCACTCTTGGCATTTCTCATTCTGTTCCCGTCTTCCAAGAGCATTCAACCTTCTTTAGTCTTTTTCGTACTCTCTCCAAGTCTTCTACTGGAAATCGCTGCCCTGAATATTTATTCTATATCCATCCTTCTGAATACCACCAGACTCCCCACAAATATATATACTGTATATACAATCAGTAAGATCTACTGCAACGATCTGCCCTGTGTGGTTCCCCCCAAGAGTCTCTAAGGAGACCACGAACAGAACCATTGCTGACTCAGGCATGTTGTAAGTGGTGTCCAATATCAGGTTCTGCCTGAGGCTGGCAACCTTACCGGGTAAAACAAATTGCTATGGAAACCACTGCTGCAAAAGAATATGAATGCTGGTATGCAGGCTTCCTGCACGGGGACTAGGTGTAGTGGTGGCTTCATGTGGAACAAAATAGGGAAAAGGGATACAACTGAATGAATAATTGCAGACAAGATCTGTAAATATAGACAAGAGATAACGTAATGAGATATTACAGACAAGATCTGTAACTATAGGCAACAAGATATAACTTAATGAGATATTCCAGACAAGATCAGTAACTATAGCCAACAAGATATAACTTAATGAGATACTACAGACAAGATCTGTAACTATAGCCAAGATATAACTTAATGAGATATTACAGACACGATCTGTAACTATAGCCAACAAGAGATAACTTAATGAGTTATTACATACAAGATCTGTAAATATGGACAGCAAGATCTACTAGTGCTTGAACAATAATCAGATCCTCAATACATAAACAAATCTTCACAACAGAAACATATCAACGCCCGATTCTGGCAACAAACACAAAAGCAACTATACCTGACTTCCATTTCTGCACCTACGACATCTCTGTGCAAACTTCCGAGGTTCCCAATGCCTGTATACAGGTAATAGCCGTAAGGATCAAATTTCAGCCATCTGAAGATCACAAGATTAAGAAACATGGGTTAAATTTAGATACAATCATCACAAAAATATCTTTTGTAAACAGAACAGAAATAATATGGCCACCGTTTTAAAAATGTCAATCCTCTGTGCTCATAACAGAATTATGAACTGAGTACTGTTCAATGATAACTCTTCCCCTTACATGCCTACTTTCTTGGTCCTGCAATATTTAAAAGCCTTTTGAAAATGGTACATGGTATTACTGACAAAAACATCAAACTGTGTGAATAATTGATAACAATATCAAATATAATGACTGACAGTATAAATGCATTATGCAGGGTGAACCATAAGTCACACTTTCACAATATTATGTAAGAAGTAATGCATAGTAGATTATCCCAATCATTTTTTTGCAGGATGCCCTAAAATTTCAAGTTCACAATGTCTGTCATACCAAGGCTTTTTTCCCCCAGGCTTTTATTCACTTATTGTCAGAAATTATCTTGATGAAAAATTCCCTAACAGGTGGATTGGACGACGGGGTCCAATCGAATAGTATGTGAGATCTCCTGATTTAACTTTTTTTACCGGGATATTTCAAGGACCAGGTATATGGTCAAAAACCTAAAACTTTAGAAAATCTCAAAACAGCAGTAACAGTGGAGATTCTAAGAAATGACCAAGATTTATAATAAAGAGTGTGGACGTTTTCGATAAAAGCTGACTTTATGTATGAACACTAACGGGCTCCAATCCGAATGATAAATAACGTTAAGATTATCAATAAATAATTTTAGTGTTCCGTCACTGTTATGGTGTATTTGATTTACACACACACACACACTTGCATATTAAAGTCATGTTTTATGGCAAAAAGGTAAGGGACTTACAGCTTACTCTCCATATGCAACATATAAGCTAGTACACAAATAAAGGATTGTTGCTACAGATTTAATACAGCAACACATTTTTAATAGCCTTCTTCTTCTTCCACCTTTTAACTCCCTCAGGAGCATAGGCCTTCTTCTTGTCCCATGTTTTCAGCTCAAGGTCTTTCTATGTCTCCTTCATCCCCTTTATGTCTGTCTCTCGTTCTTTTCTCAGTGTGTTTTTTGTTTTGTTTTTGGTCTTTCTCTACCGCTATCACCCTGAGATTTCCAGAACAAGGACTGCCTGGTAATGCTATCAACAAGTTTTCTCAGTGTATGTCCTATCCATCTCCTGTGTCTACTTCTCACGTTTTGCTCCACTGGCACGTCTGGTTCTTGTCACCAGTTCCGCAATAGTGATCTTGTCATACCACTGCAATCCTTCTATTCTACGCAAACATCCATTTGTGAAAGTCTAACTTTTTGGTTGTTGTTTGGTACACTCAGCAATTCGTTTAAAAATTACGTCACACATATAACCAGATATTACAGCTCACCTAACTCGTTCAGCCTCATGAGATGTCTGTGTAAATGCAAAAGGTGTATCCTTGCTCCAGTCCCAGAAATAAATAAAGTTCATGGTGGCAAATGCAAGCACCTGTCCTCCCGGATGGAAGGCAAGGGATGTTACAACCTGCCCACGGCATGGGTTACGCAAAACCTCACTTCCACCACCCTGAAATCCACAGAAAACAAGCTTTTTTTTTTTTAAACAGTGCTTTAAGACGTGTCATTTATCTTGAATACAACATATGTACTTCAATTAACAGGTTTTGATTTCTTTTATCCATATATCTTCTCAAGACACTGAAGGTCGGTTAACACATTAACGTGATAGATTTACTGAACAATGAAACTTGAAAATAACAGACCCCTATGATCCAGAGACATAAAATTCACTGAGAGTACAAACAAGTGCAATTATGCATATACATATATATATATATACATACATACACACCGCATATACTTGAGTATAGGTCGATTCAACCATAAGTTGACACCCCTTGACTTTAAGACTTAAAAAAGCTTCCAAAATCAATGACATGATTATAAGTCGAAGTAAAAAAAAAAAATGATGGTTCAATGATGAATTTATGAGAGTTACAATTTGTTCCTTTCTTACAAAGCTGCTGGTAATTTCTTTGCGCTGGCGAAGAGACAGTGAAAACCGGTTTATAAAATCACTGCACTGGGCAGCAGGTGCAAGAAATTTTGAGATTTCTGGCATGTTGTGATATTTTTCACTTCTTTTCAATTAAAGGGTGCAAATTTGACTTGATCCTCGAGTATTGATGTAACCGTATTGCTGCCGAGTTAAAACCCATTCATTTAGTTCTCCAAGAGTTGGAAACTACGAAGTGTTCTATCTTCTTGCTAGCTTCGTTTTCTGCATTTCTTGCAAGGATAATTTTATTTTACGCATCTCCAACAAGTTTTTCGTCGATTCCGAACTCCCGCATTGCATTGGAATAGCAAAGGCTTTCAGGAAATATGAAAGCATAATAGACATATTTTATTTACATCATTTGTATCTTTATCGAGCGTATTTTTTTATTTTAATAACAGCCTAATAAAATTGATTCCAACATTTTAAATGTTTTACTTAAGATATTTTGTCAAAAACATTTAATGAAGCAGCAAGTTAATATCTGAAGGATACCAGTGTGCGGTGGTAAGGGCGGAGGGCAACACTGACTTGTTTCGTGAATTATTTTTTGTTTGACTCAACTATATATCAGAGGTATATTTTTATGGTCCGAAATAGGAATGAATTTCTCGACAAACTCGAGCCGACATAACCTTGCAAGACAGGCAGACGAGGCAGCATTGAGGAATGAACAAAGCATGGTGTGCAAAGTAACAAAAACAATCAGTGGAAAATGGGGCACAAACAACACTACACTAGTTAGAGACTAGAACGGAAATCTATCACCACAGAACAGGGGCAAGATGGGCAGAACACTTCAGAGAAACACTAAATAAAGCACCTCCACAGTGTCAGTGAAAATGATCTACATATAAATACAGATATTCCACGTAGGGAAGATATATATATATATACACACAAAGCACATATATGTATACGAGTTTTACAGACTTCCTTACCATCAAATCCCAGATACGGATCTCTCCAGCCAAGCAACCCGAGGCAAGAATATCATCAGAGGTAGGGCTGAATGCCAGACACCAAGGGGTGCGAGGATGACCAGTCAAAATATGTGTACATTTGCCTGTCCGCACATCAGACACCCGAACAGTGTGGTCTCCATGTGTGGATGCAACCCGCAACCTGAAGGAAACATATGATGCAGCTTCAGTAAAACTATGATCACAAGAAGCCACAAAGATATTATGGTGAAATGCATAGTCTTTCTTCTTTCAACCCCTAAAGGAGTATAGGCCTTCCAACAAACTTATGTCCAAGTCTTCCTGTCCCGTGCCATCAGCTCAAGGTCTTTCCATGTCTTCCTTATCTCCTTCATGTTTGTCTCCAGTTCTCTTCTCCATGTGTTCTTTGGTCTTCCTCTGTCTCTCTTACCCTGGGGATTCCAGAACAGGAGATAAGTCTAGTAATGCTATCAACTGGTTTTCTCAATGTGTGTCCTATCCATCTCCAGCATCGTCTTCTCATTTCTTGTTCCACTGGTGCTTGTCTAGTTCTTGTCATTAGTTCCACATGAGTGATCTTGTCATACCATTTCAATCCTATTCTACACAAGCATCCATTTATGAAAGTCTGTAGCTTGTTGTTTTTGTTGCTCTCCATGTTTCAGAGCCATACAATAGGACTGACATTTGAATTGTAAATTCTGATTTTTGTGTTGGATCCAATTTCTTTTGATCTCCATATATTTCCCAATGCAATGAAAGCTCTTCTAGACTTTTGTATTCTTGTTTTGATATCATTGTCTGTCCCTCCAAGTGTGTCTATATTGCTACCAAAGTATATTTCTACATCTTGTAGGGGTGTTTCTTCCAGTACATCCTTGTTATTGTTTCCTGAATTTATTCTCCTTATCTTAGTTTTCTCCCTGTGTATTTTCAGACCTACTTGAAGTGATCTCTCATATTTTAATTTTGTCTTGCATCTGATTTCTTTTATGGGACAGGAGTACAAGTTCATCGGCAAAATCCACTGGATTCCATTTCTGCTGGTTGAGGTCAATGTTTTCCTAACTCAATCTATAGCCAATAGGAAGAGAAATGGTGACAACAGGCATTCCTGTCGCACTCCAGTTCTTATCCCTAAAGGTTCTATAAGCTGTCCTGATCAGTAAAACTATAATCACTAAAGCCACAAAGGCATCATAATGAAGTTAATTTCAATTAATATCTTCCAGCTCTCCAACCAAAAAAAAACATGTTAAGCCTTCCTGTCCTGTGCCACCAGTTCAAGGTCCCTCAGAGTCATTATCCCTCCCGCACCCATCTCCAGCTCTCCTCTCCGTGTTTTTTTTTTTGGTTTCCCTCTACTTCTCCTACCCTGCGGATTCTAGAAACGGGACTGTCATGTAATGTTATAAACCGGCTTTCCCAATGTGTGTCCATATAGCTGTTGAAGGTTTTATGGCTTAAAAGTTTCTAGTGGTTGGAATAGCCAGCCCTATGCCCAAACCTCCTAAGTCAACTTTTATGGGATGACTCGCATGGTTCAGCATTAAATTTTTTTTTTCCCCTTTTGGACCCTGGTAACACATGAGTGCTAATTTACTTCTTAGTTTTTTTTTTCTCTGTACTTTTTCACAGATTTGTCCTGCCTGATAAAAGAAGACATGGCCAAGATGTTGGCGAGGTTATTCTTGTGATTCCCAGCTGATTGTTCATTATATTTTTCCATAAATTAAATAATTAATGACAGCTAGAATGGTTAGCGATCAAGGGCATAAAAGGCTATTAAAAAGGAATGTGTTGTATTCAGTGTTAATAAAACGGGTCTAAAAAATTAAAATACCTCATAACCTTTCTCCGTCGCTATTTATGAATTGCTAGGTACCCTCATCTGAAAAGTAACCACATGAGTAAGAGTTGCTATTTACTGTTTTCCCATCGATGAGACGCTACATTACTGAGCCACAGAGTTGGACAGATTTTTACATTTGTATTGAACTGACTAATTTTATTTTCCTGCAAAAGAGCTGCTGAGTTCCATACTGGTTGGAGAAAGATGAAGGCAAATCTGTCTTTTTTAAAAAAAAATCCTAATAGTGAAATCCTGGTTTTCCCCCCAACTTGTACGTCAATATTGCTTCCCCTATACGTAAAGCTATGTACTTCTTCAATCATCTGACCACTGAACTTTCCTATCTATTTGCCTAATATTTATTCCCAATTCCTCAGGGTTTTTTTTAAAACATTTCAGACTCATGCCTAGCTCTGTTTTTTGTTGTTATTCTACTATGTCTTTTCCTGCGTTTATGATATTAAAGACACAGGTCATCTGCTAAACAGAGATCTAGTTGTTAGTCTAACGTTCTCTGTATTTGTTTCCTATGCTTCTGTTGTCGGTCTCACCACCGAGTCCATAACCAGGAGAAAAATTGTTGGTAAAAGTAGATATCCTTGTCCGAACCCCACTGTCTACTGTAAAATTTTATAAGAATTTGCATTTGCTGCCAATTCTGCAGGTGGCCTCTTCACAAAAGCCTTCGGTAATCTCAATGAATTTCTCAAGAGATTCCACATCGTCTCAATGTTTTCTATATGAATGCAGTCTGTAGTATAGAATGCTTTCTCAAAGTCTACAATGTTGACGTATAAGTGTCTGCCGTTCATTTTAAAGTTTTACAATTACTCTGATGACTGTTTTGTCTGTGCATGAACCTGTTGCTCAAAATCCCACAAGAAGACTTAAAAATGGGTGAAAAGATCATCGAGGCCACCAGTGAAGAAATCATATTGTAGAGTGTTTTCAAGTCTTAGTTTCTTCTTAGCTGTTAGGAGTTGCTCTGGGGTACATGCAACTCCAATTGATCTGTTGCAGTGGTGGTTTCATACCACAGAACGCATGAGTTAAACGCATTGAAATATAATGATGCATGCAAGTCGTCAAGGGTAACGCATTCGTTGTTATAGGGTCTTTTGCACGTTTTTGGACGTGAACGGATGTGTCATTTACAAGAATTTACTGAGCGATATCTTCTTCTTCGTTCACACTCAGATGTCAACTTGAATAAGTTCAAAGAAAGCAGTGGTCAGCCTGAGGCTGTTGATATCTCCGTAGATTTTCTCCAGGAATGGTACTGGTGATGGCCATATGCGTTTTCTCTGTTCCTCATATGTTGGGCACCTTTGAAGCAGATGTTCGGCAGTCATTTTATCGGTGCCACAGTCACACTCATCAGTAGTTCCTATCTTTAATTTGTTGAATAGATGGTATCTAAATCTGTTATGACCTGTGCGAAGTCTGAAGATTACCACTTGTTCACTTCTGCTGAGCTGGTAATACAGATCATTTTTTGTGTGGCCTGGATGCTCTTCCTCCCACTTGTGCCTGTACCTGCGCTGGATAAAACTCTTGGCCTCCTCATAAGTTATGTTTGTGTCAAGTTGAGGAAGCTTTCCCCCTTCCTTTGCCAATCTATCTGCCTCTTCATTTCCAGAGATGTTGCAATGAGAAGGGATCCACTGTATTACAACTCTTTTGTATTGCTGACATAGTCTGTGAAGTATTACTCTTAGGTCATCCAGTTCAGCATTACTTTGACTTTTCAGCGTTGTAATCACTGACAGCGCATCTGAGAAGATAGCTACTGATCTCTCTGAGCTTTCTTCTGTCATTAGAATTTCTGATGCAGTTTTTAGGGCCTCTGCTCTGAAGTTACATGAAAATGTCCCTGTTGCGACTGCTATCTTGTTTTGTGTGCCATTGCTTAAGCTCAGGAAGACTCCTCCACCCCCATCTTCTGTTGCATTAGTTGCTGATCCATCTGTGTATGCATGGATCCAGGTGTTGCTTGGGTAATGTTTATATATTTTGTGGTTAGGACTCTCCTTTCTGTTTCATCTTGGCTATTCTTTCTCTCAATACCAGGAATGTTTTCTATCATTTCAGGAAAGCACTGTTGTTTCCAAATTGGTAGCTTGTGTGCAGTACATATTGGCGTAGCTGTTGATATTGCATTTATGGGGCCTGCTCTCATCTTTGTTTTGACTGTCTCTACAAAGCTGCTTCGCTTCAGTCTTCCCCTTCCAAGTCCATTTATTCTCTGGTGCATTGGGTGGTCTATCAGCCTCCTGAATTTCTCGGCTTGTTGCTGGGCTCTGCTGTCTCTTCTATCCTCCATAGGCTGGAGGTGAGTAATCTTTTCCAACTCGTCAAAGGGTGTTGACTTCATGCCCACTGTTATGATTCTCAATGCTTGGTTTTGGGTTATGTTTATTTTGTCAAAGTTCGAATTAGCTGCCGTTGACCATGCTGCAATGCCATATTCTAAGACTGGTCTCACTCGCCCAGTATATAGCTTCTTTAGTACTCTCTCATCTGCTCCCCAACCCATGACAGCGTGTTTTCTCATGATTGCCATTCTCTGTCTTGCTCTTGTCCTGTTTTTTTCAATCTGGGTTTTCCAAGTCAAGCGGCGATCAAAGGTAATGCCTAGGTAGTTTGGGTTTCTCTGAGATCCACAGGGCTAAGTCGTCTGCAAAGGAGGCATTGTGAGTTGTTCTTGGAATATTCTCTGATATGTCATTAATATATGCGAGGAACAACGTGGGTGACAGGACTCCCCCTTGGGGAACACCCTGCTCCAATACCATCTTCCTACTGGTCTGTCATTGTAGTTGGACTCTGGCAGTTCTATTCTCAAGATAGTGGCTGATCCATTTGAACATTCTCCCACATACTCCACTTCTTTGCAGCTTGACTTTTAGTCCATCTTTCCACACTTTGTCAAATGCTTTTTCTAAGTCCACCCAAACCACCAGTGTGTGCTTTTTTTCTTGGAAAGTGTCCTCAATTTTCTGAGTTACATAAGTGATCTGATCTTCGGTGGATCTGTGTTTTCTGAATCCTGCTTGCTGTGGGGCTAGAGATGTTTTTCCTCTAGATGCCACATTAGTCGGGTATTTAATATGCGCTCCATCAATTTTCCAACACAGCTAAGTAGACTGATAGAAACGACCCAGGTTCACCGCTAGAACCAATCATAATTATTCTAGTAACGAAAATGGTCAGTAGGATTATCTGACATGATGCAATTAGTTGCGCGTGAGCAGAATAAACATGAGTCATGAGTTAGTTTACAATATCATTGGCGGAGGTCAGAGTTTATTTTAAATGCAGCAATATTATTGGTATTGGGCAGCCCCAGAGGGACGCCATGCGATGACTCATGGTGTGGGTTATAGCGTCGGTTTTCTATGATAAATAACAGCATTGTAGTCTTTAGCGGTCTCTCTGGTTTCATAATTTACTGCCATGGAAACTACATCATATCATCTGCTCTTTGTGAGAAATTCGATATTTTGGGTATGTCTACAACTTATTAGCGAGTAGATAGTTCGTTTCATAATAGATCTTAGCATGTTAAAGTAAAGTTTTTCTTCTGGGAGTTAATTTAATTTCATTAGACAGTAGTGCCATCAATTGCTATCTTATAGAAATAATAAAAATGTAAGTTGTGCATATAAGTTTTTTCGATAAGTAGCAGTAACTATGATTTGTGTAGCGGCTTTGAGATATTAACTGTGTGAGGATAAGCGCTTAGATAAATGGGCGCTCTGTAATATCTGTGAAAACCACGTTTTGATTATGATAATTTGCAGTGTAGATACGCGGGCGTATTTGTGTATTTTATTTAATTGTGTATTAATTTGTTGTGTAGTCAGGAGACAGGGGTGTAAGGGATGTAATTGATATTACTGAGAGGGTGTAGGAATTTGTGTATTTACTACTTGTGTTTAATTGATAACCTCTTGTAGTCAGAAGCCAAAGGGTTGAGACGGGATTTAATAATTCCTAGATATAGTGTGCTAATTGATAACTCGCCTGGGTCAGTTGGTTATAAGTAAGTTACAGCTGGCAAATTATTCAGTACAGGGGATTTCCCTCAGTGAATGAAATGTTGTAATGTCTGAGGGCCAGACGGCACCAAAGATTTAGGTCAGCCTGTGTCTGGGGGTTTTCCTACCAGACATATATTTATGTTGAGGTGGGGGAAGAGATAGGAGAAGACTGTAGATTAGTTGACCCTTGGGTAGGAATATTTGTTTATTGGTGGTGCGTAGTTGGGTAGGGGAGATGTATTGATTTAGGGGGCAGAGGGGAGTTGAGGAATTTAGGGTGTTATGTGTTAGAGATGAGAATAGTTGACGTGTTGTATATCTGTTGTTATTCTTTTTCGTTTTACAGCATTTTCACGGCACGCAGGGAGGGTTGTAACCTGCCGTACACCTTACCATGATAATTTGACATCTCAGGATCCGAGGGCTTGAGATATCGCCAGAGGTGAAAAGAACTGGTGACGGATTAATACCGCCGCCCAGCACGTCGGTACCAGTACAAGAAAAACGTTCTCATGCAGTGAAGCACATTCTTCAGCGAAAACGGGGTTTTCTTAAAATCCGGAGCTCTTAGCTCGTAATAACACACTACAGAGGCACGTGGCCTGGTGTTGTTGGGTTTTTTTCATGGCCATAATAAAGCCGTTTGTCCTAAACCTGAAGAGGGTTAACTGGGCAAGTGAAAGAAGGTTCATCAGCAGTGAAGTATTTACACCCCGAGTCAAGTACCTCGTTCTTAAATAAAAAAAGTCATCAGCATCTGTAGTTTGGAAGGGAGAAAGGGAAAACATTCCTTTCCGAATGCTAACGAGAGGAGGGGCGTAACGGAGACGCCACTCAGCAGAAGACAGTAGTGTCAGAGAGACACTGAGCAGAAGCAGAGGAGAGACAGAATTTATAGAGTCAGATAATCAGAGGACAGCCTCTGAGCTAGCACGGAAGAAGTCCGTTAGTGGATCAGTGCTTATGATTAGCTGTGTAAGACATTAGATAGTACATTCAGATTTGTGTAGACATTTAGTTACGTCTGCAGCCGGACAGTGGATTTGATGTAAAAATTAATAATAGGATAGTTAGGAGTGGTGGCTCGTACTTAGAGACCCCCACCAAGTAGAGTGTGTTTAATCCTTAATTCTTTTTCCCATGCAGGTTGAAAGAGAGGGTGAAAGGGTTGGGTTATATGGTCTATCATTTTAATTGTTTTGGTTCTTTTCAGGTGTGCGACCTCGCACATTATTTATTTTGATGTGTTATTTATTTTGTTGTTTAATAAACTATAATGTATACTGGATCAGTTTCTCTATAACTATACTGTACGTATATGCTTGTCTGTATAGTGGTGTCTGTGGTCTTTAGTGAAACCTTATCTCCTTTATGGTAGTCAGAGATGGTGAGTCAGTAGCACTTAACTCAGTCACAAGTGGCGAGGGAGAGTCAATCTTGGTTCTCCCCCTCGAAGCTACGAGGGGCGTTCAGAAAGTAATGCACCACATAATTTTTCTCAGGAGCTGTTTATTCAAAAAGCATGAAATTTATACACAATATACATGGATGTGTCATATAAACATCGGTATTATTCAACATACTCCCCATCAACTTGTACGGCTTTATGCCAGCGCGAAACAAGTGCATGTATTCCTAGTCCGTATCAGATTTTGTCTTGATCATGTAGCCATTTCTTCGCTGCATGAATCACTCCTTCATCATCTTCAAACCTTGTCCCACGGAGTGCATCTTTAAGTGGACCAAATAGATGAAAATCAGAAGGTGCCAAATCGGGACTATAGGGTGGATGGGGTAGTACAGTCCAACCCAATTTGGTGATTGCTTCCCGTGTTGCCAGACTTGTGTGAGGGCGCGCATTATCATGAAGGAGAAGCAGATCTGCTGGATTCTTGTGCTGCCGAACTCTGCGAAAACGTTGATTGAGTTTTTTCAATGTCTTAATGTAAGCTTGCGAATTGATTGTCTCTCCTCTTGGCATAACGTCCACAAGAATCACACCTTCAATGTCCCAAAAGACAGTGATCATGACCTTTCCAGCTGAAGGAATTGTCTTGAATTTCTTTCTTCATGGTGATTGCGGATGATGCCACTCCATTGACTGTCTTTTTGTCTCAGGTTCAAAATGATGTGCCCAGGTCTCGTCACCTGTAACGATCTTAGCCAAAAAGTTCTCTCCATCAGCATTGAAACGCTCCAACAATTCAGAAGAAATTGCTTTCCTTTGCAATCGGTGGTCATTTGTGAGACTTCGAGGAACCCATCTTGCGCAAACCTTAGAAAATCCGAGAGTTTTTATAACTGCATTTGCACTACCAATGCTGACTGACAGCAGTAAGGCCAATTGTTGAGTAGTGATTCGCCTATCAGTAAGAATAATGCCCTCAGCGCATTTCAACATTTCTGCGTTGATGGCTGTGGCAGGACGTCCACAGCACGGCCGATCAAGCAACTCCGTATCTCCACTTCCTGATTCTTTGATTCTCTGAACCCAGTGACTGACTGTACTCCTGTCGACTGCAAAACTTCCATACACATCACATAGACGCTTGTGAATATTCACAAGTTTCCTTCTCTGCAATGAGAAATTCTATCACAATTCACTGTTTATAACGCAAGTTGCTAACATGCTCCATTTCAACGGTTTAGGGCAGCTGTATTATTTGGCCGGTTGCGGTGCAATTTGGTGCACACAATTGGCACATGTCATATTTGAAGTGTGCAAAATTTCATGCTTCTATCTTCATTATTAGCTGAGAAAAACGATGTGGTGCATTACTTTCTGAACGCCCCTCGTATAAGCCTCATCTTTCCACAGTCACTGTCATTCTCATCTAAATCTATCATCTCAGACTTTCTTATGACTAGTGTCTTGTCTCTATACTCAGACAAACTCTAAACTTAAATCCACTTCGTGACAGATAGTGACTGATTGCTTTGTCAGTCGGCACCTAAGAATCCAAGAAGATACCAACTGTCTAAAGATGTGAAGAAATCTAGAGTACATTTTTTTTTTATCATCATCATCAGTTGCCATCCCCACAATGAAGGTCAGCTGCAATTGATCTCCTATGTCTTCTGTCACTTGTTTTAATGGTTCACTCTAATCGACTCTTTCCTGTTCATATCTTGATGTTAACTTCCCACTTTTAGTGTGGTCTTCCTCTTGCACATTTGCCTTGAACTCTGCCTTCAATTATGGTCTTCTGCAAGGTGTTATGTCTTTTTATGTGGCCAAAATATTTTAGCTGTCTCTTTGATCTCCTTCATTAATTTTCTTTTCATTCCTGGCTTTTCTATGGCCTGTTTATTTGTTTTCTTCTCTTTCCATAAGATGTGCCCCATTCTTCCACATATCCACATCTTGTAAGCCTCAATTATTTCTTCTAATAGCTTGTTTATTGCATATATTTCTACATCATACAGCAGTGAAGAATTTGTATATAACATTTGATGATTCTCAGTGTTGATTCTTGTTATAAACATCAGTAATATAATAAAGCAGCTCCCCTTCCAGGCTCTGCAGTCAAGACTGAAGTACCTCAACATGCACACCATCAAACTGTCACAGTCTGAAGAGTCTACAGAGCCAGTCAAAGTTGAGTCCATGTCTGCTGTTAGTGCTGCTGGTACAGAAACTGGAACTGTTACCAGCACAGATCATGAGAGTTCATCGACATCCCAAATAATTGTGCCTGCCTTTTTCAATGAGTCAGAGTCAAGCTTGACCCTTGAACCCCCACCATCCCTACAGCCAAAAGAAGTACTGGAACCTGTAGACAAAACACCATTTATCAAGTAATTGCTGCTACATGTGATTTTTTTTTTCTGGTTAACTATCACTTGAAAATTTAAAGGCTTGTTTTATACAATCAATCAATCAATACCCTTTAGCTCCCCTAGGAGCATAGGTGTTATTCAAACACAAGCCAAGTCCTCGAGTCCTATACCATCAGCTCAAAGTCTTTCCATGTCTGTCTCATTATTTTCATTTCTGTCCTTAATGTGTTCTTCCGTCCGCCTTTTCTTCTCTTACACTGGTGATTCCAGAGCAAAAACTGCCTTGTAATGCTATCAACAGGTTTCCTCAGTCTGTGTTCAATCCATCACCAGTGTCTTCTCATGTCTTGCTTGACTGTTGCTTTGTCTAGTTGTTGTCATCAGTTTTATGTTGATGATCTTGCCTTAACATTTCAATCTTTCTGTTTTATGCAGGCACTCATTTATGAAAGTCTGTAGCTTTTTCGTTGTTGTTTTTGTTATTCTCCATGTTTCAGAACCATACAGAAGGACTGACTTGACATTTGAGTTGAAGATTCTTATTTTTGTGTTGGACTTGATTTCTTTTGGTTTCCATGTATTTCTCAATGCAGTGACTTAAATATATTAGTTTTGTATTTGTCAGTTTTAGCTTTGGTAGTTTAACTTAACTTTTTGTACTGAAATTATGTGGTGAATATTAGGTTATGAACGTTTTTGTTCATCATTATTCGTTCTCATTTGCTCAAGTAGTTATTAAATGCTGAGTCTTACTTTGGGAATATACAATTTTACTTATTGTGTAGCTCCCTGGGTAGGTCAATTATTAGTATAGTTTCTAGTGAAAGTGGCAGTGAGTTTTGTGCTTTGCTATTGGTGGTTTTTGTGTGTTTTTCATATTTCTTACATGTTAGTAGATAATGTGCTGTGGTATTTATTTCAAGTAATGCTGCAAAGTAGGATTCCTCTATCTTAGAATACATTGTTCCTAGTTGCAAATCTAATCAGTTAGCTCTTCTCTTGAACAGTTCAACTACTCCTTGATCCATCTTTTTCTTGTTCTTCCTTGTGCATTCCAGTCTGAGGATCAAGCAGTTAAGATTCATGATTGTAGAAAAATTAGCATTCTGACAAGGTGTCTAGGCCATTTAATTTGTTGTTGCTCTTCATTTCGTTTATTGCAGGTAAACATATTTCAAACAAGATGTCATTTCAGCATTTACCTTTGTCTTATTTCTGATTTTACCTTGTCTGCTTCTTCTTCATCACCTCTCAGCTCCCCAAGGAGCACAGGTCTTCAACAAACTTATGCAGTCATTCTGTCCAGTGCCATCAGCTCGTTGTCTTCTTCATCATGTCTGTCTCTAGTTCTTTTCTTTGAGGATTCCTTGGTCCCTCTCTACATCTCTTATCCAGGGGATTCCAGAACAAGGACCACCTGGTAATGCTATCAATATGTTTCCTCAATGTGTGTCCTGTCCATCGTCAGCACCTTCTTGTCATCTCTTGTTACACTGGCACTTGTCTCATTCTTGTCATCAGTTGCACATTAGTGATTATGTCATACCACTTCACTCCTTCCATTCTATGCAATCACCTATTTGTGGAAGTCTTACAGTGATGATAATCCTGCTCAGACAGAAACATCCCGTGTACCATTAATTTGTAAAACTGATTCAATACTGTTTTATTTGTTAATATATATATATATATATATATACTTATTTCCTTACAAGTTTTACAGCAACCCCCTTATTTATGTATCTGCTCAGACAGAGCATGTCACAGATATTTTAACCAGTAATTTCATTCATATCAACAAAATGTTAAGAAGTGTTTTTAAATGTTCTCAGGAAAACACTACCAGAACCTGTGTATATGGATGAAGAGGTTATTCAGAAACTGATGGAGAAAAGGCAGAAAGAGATAGCTGAGTATAAAATGTTCAGGGAGAGAGTTGAGAAATGGAGAGAGGCAGACAAGCGAAACAGAAATTTAGCCAAGATGCGACAGCTAGAGCAATACCAAGCTCTACAGGTATGTATTGTTATTCAGGCTGGCACTAAACTTTGTCATTCATTCATTCAGTTCCTCTTTTGTTCATTGCGAAGTACAGAGCCACAAAAACAGCTGGCCTTCATGCAGGAAACCTGTGTCAAAGCTCTTGTGCTATTATACTGGTGGTTTGTGTGGCAGTATGTTTAACATGATGAGGTTGTCAGCCTCAGCCTCATATTGGTTGCCTCTTATGAAATGCCAGAAAGATCAGCCGACCTATTCTTTCTTTCAAGCAATCAATCAATACCCTTTAGCTCCCCATGGAGCATAAGCCTTCAACAAACACATGCCAAGTCTTCCTGTCATGTGCCATCAGCTCAAGTTCTTTCCACGTTTTCCTTATCATTTTCACTTCTGTCTCCAGTTCTCTTTTCCATGTGTTTCTTGATCCAGAACAAAGACTGCTTCTAACCACAGGTTTCCTCAGTATGTGTCCTAATGATTGCCAGCGTCTTCTTCTCATCTCTTGTTCCACTGGCACTTGTCTGGTTCTTGTCATCAGTTCCACACTGGTGACCTTGTCATACCATTTTAATTCTTCAATTCTACGCAAGCACCCATTTATGAATGTCTGTAGCTTTTTGGTTGTTGTGTTTGCTGTTCTCCATATTTCAGATGCATACAATAGGATAGACGTGACATTTGACTTGAAGATTCTTATTTTAGTGTTGGACTTGAGTTCTCTTGATCTCCATATGTTTCCCAGTGGAATGAAAGCTCCTCTTGCTTTTTGTATTCTTATTTTAGTATTATTGTCTGTCCCTCCAACTTTGTTTATATTACTGCTATATTCTTTCTTTATCGCCTTGTACAGAGGAACTAAAATCACCTTGCCCTTGTGATGGTAAACAATATTCTGGTTTCTGAATCTCTGTATTCTTGGGACAGATTAGCTCATTTCAGTCTTTTAGAACCTGGATCAGCATCCATTAAAAAAAAAATAAATAAATAAAAAAACAACTCGAATTTTATATTGTTCTCATCTTGTTGTTTAACTAGGGCTGCTGAGCTTCTCGCTAACTTGCAGACAATACCAAGTTGAAGACTCCTTGGTATTACCCACACTGTAGATCTAGGCTTTTCCTGTAGCTTTTTTGCCATTCCAAAATGTGTTGAGTTGAAGTCATGAGCTCCAGATTCTCCAGCTTGGCTTGTATTTAAAAGATCATCACATCTGGTCCCAAGCTAGGAGTAAGAAGTGCATGGCATACTGTGCATTCCCCACCATCCAAGGGGGCTCTCCAAATATGCAGAGCTAAAATACTGTGCTCTGGTTCTGGGCTCTCCCAAGGAATTGTCACATCCTACACAGAGCCACTTCTCAGCCCACCTGCCTATCATGAAGTCCATAGTGAGAGCCTCCTGCATGCATAAAAGCCAGAGTTACATCTGGGGCTCAAGTGACTCCTCCAAAATTAATGTGCAATGCTGGGATCACAACACGCTTCACCACAGGGGGAATCCCTAGAAGTGTGTGGATGTTTTCAAGAGCCAATGAGGGTGTAATAAGCCTCACAGATAGAGGTTCACTTCCACATATGTATGATATAGCATTGTGCTTAGCTGGTGGTCTTATAAGGATGACTCCAGATATGCCTCCATGCATTTTCTCATCATTGGCTTGATACAAGACAGTACCATCAATAGTTAAATTCTGAAGAATTTCTTTTCTTAAAGATAACAACCACTAGTCTTAATATTTGTGTTTATGCTTTTATTTTCAGCTTTTCTCATAACAATTTCAGAAAATCTTCTTTAATTTTGTCTCACTCTTGTCTATTAAAATTGTGCATTGTATATTATTATGCCTATGCCAGCCTTATCTTCACCAGACACTATGCAGAGAAAACGTGTTTGTGTCAAACACTAGCTTTAACTCTTCTAACCCAGGCAGTTTTACCCAGGCCCCAAAATGGAGGCATTTTTTTTTCTACAAGGGATGTTTTAAAAACAGGCAGTAGACATATATATTAATTTGGCAGATATATACATTATTCATCAAACATAAGAAATTGGCTGAAGAATGTTCTGAAACAATGTTGAGTTCTTATGAGATGTGATAATTGTTTGTTATGTCTAGCGAAGTTTAAAAGTTAAGGTAGTCCCATAGCAGATACTGCCAGGGGGGGGGGGAGAAGTATTAGAGACTTTACTATACTAGGCCCAGCATCGAGAGGTGGGGTGGCCAATTCCCTTCCTCGCTGCCTTTCCCTTCCCTAACTCAAAAGTCCCCCATTTACAGCTGGTAGACTGAAGCGTGTTGATACCATGAATCAGACCCGGCACCTTTGCCTCGAGAGACCAGCGCTCTAACCATTCTGTCAATCGGATGTTCTTGCAAAGTATAGAAACCATAAAAATCAAAACAAAAGAAATAACCAAAATTGCGCACTTACCACTGACACGTTAATATTTCAGCTTTACTTAATTCCTTAATGGTAAAATCCTAGGAAACGTATATCCAGTTGAAAATTAATCAAAGAAGTTGAATCACAAACAAATGAAAATTAGACTTTTTATGATTTTTGTTTGTGAAGTCACATATTGCTGAACTGAAATTTAACTTAAACAGTTCTGTCCCACGTAATTTGATTAATTTATTACTTAAAAATATCAAATTTGCTAAACTTCCTTCTTGGAAGCGAAAACAGGGTATTATCGCTATCGATAAAATTCGTTAATGGTTGATCCGTTGATAGTTTGTGACTGTTATTTCTGTGACTTTGCTAAACAAACTGCCTATTGACGTCATTAATTGATACAAGTATGCAAAAATTAAGCACCAGAATGCTTGTATCACTACCAGTTCAAAGCACATGGTCCACAGGAAGTGTTGACATGATTTGAACAACCTATGGCCACTTATTTTCTAATTTTTCATTCAAATTCTGAACTCATATGAAACGGACGCACCATGCGGCCCGCAGGAAGCTTTATAGGATAACCTACACACCGTATGGCTCATGGGTTAATTTGAGTTATTGCAGTAATTCAACAATTTCCCAACAAATTTGTTGCAATCTACATATTTCAAGTGATGGTGCAGTCACTTGTTTCATTTCCTGTGCTTCCTAAAGCTCTATTCTGTTTGCTGCTCAAATAAAACGAGTTGTTACCAAAACCTATAATTATTATCATTCTCTATCATACCATAATCTGATATTACAGTATTATCAGTGCCACCTCATCAGATATACTCCTTACCTAAACCTAGCATTACTGCCATAGTCTATTAAACCATTTGTCTAAAACAAAATTGTGGTTTGACACAAACTGTTTTTGAAAAAAGGTAATGCATCTTACTAGGACAAAAGACATTAAAAAACTGCGGCCACAAGACCTCCATCAGGGATAGTAAAGATAGTGAGAGTTAAGCAAGAAACATGAGAAAATAAATACAGTGTATGCTGCTTGTCCTGGTTTATTAATTTTCTTTGTCTTTTGCCCTAGTAAGATGCATTATCTTTTTTCCTTTTCTTTTTATTTAAAACCTTCTCCTCCCCATTTTTGCAGGCAGCCTTGGATGAAGCTAGAGACAGGATTAATATTCCACGAGAGGCTATTCGTCAACGATTCCTGGAAGCTGAGAGACTTCAGTTAGAGGAGCTGGCTAAGCAGGAAGCGGCAGAGAGAACTGAACGTGAGGTCAGGTCGCCCAAAGAAAAGAAGAAATTGCCGGCAGGCAAAAAAAAGAAATGAGGGAGTCCTGGGTTTGGTGACAGTTGTGTTTATATAACTTAAAAATTTGATAACAAAAGTTAATGTTATTGAGATGCTTATATATTATATCATCATCATTTTCATTGGCGCTCTGTACGGAACATGCAACCACCACTGCTGCTGGTCCTCTTGCAGGAAGCCTGCAGCAAACATTCACACGCCGTTGTAGCGGTGGTTTCTGTGGTCGTTTGCTTTACATGATGAGGTTGCCAGCCACATACACAACCTTATATTAGTCGCGTTGTATGACGTGCCTATGGGTGCAGTAGTCATATTTTTTCATTGTCTTTTCAGAGACCCCTGGGAACTACACGGAGCATATATTATATAAGACAAGTATGGTGTATATATCTTTACACTTTGAACAAAAATTGTGTTCCATTAGATGCTCAGCATAATTCGTATGATCTTTACAGGAGAATAAACATTCAGACAGTTATACAAGTCTGTATCCTTGTACGGTATCTGAAATACTCGGGGATGGTTTTTTTGTCTTTTCGGAAATCTGATTTTTTAAAAATAGTTTTCAGATCTTGCCCAAATTGCATTAGAAAGTAACCCAAACCACCCAAGTATCCCAAAATATGTTTAAAAAATAGCTCACACTCGCCCAAATTGCGTTAGAAAGTAACCAAAATCATCCAAGAATCCTAAAATGTTTAAATAATAGCTCACACTAGCCCAAACCACCCAAGTATCCTAAAATATGTTTAAAAAATAGCCCACACTCGCCCAATTTGCATTAGAAAGTAACCCAAATCACACAATTATCCTTAAAAATGTTTAAAAAATAGCCCAGTCGCCCAAATTGCATTAGACAGTAACCCAAATCACCCAAGTATCCTAAAATATGTTGAAAGAAATAGCCCACACTTGCCCAAATTGCATTAGAAAGTAACCCAAATCACCCAAAATATGTTTAAAAAATAGCCCACACTCACCCAAATTGCATTAGAAAGTAACCCAAATCACCCAAGTATCCTAAAATATGTTTAAAAAATAGCCCACACTCGCCCAAATTGCGTTAGAAAGTAACCCAAATCATACAAGTATCCTAAAAAATAGCCCACAGTCACCCAAATTGCATTAGAAAGTAACCCAAATCACCCAAGTATCCTAAAATATGTTGAAAGAAATAGCACCAAATTGTGATCGAAAAGTAGCCCATAGAAACTTTCAGAATATTTCACTTTTCTGGTGTTCAGATAAAAGTGTCATGAACAAATATATTTGTGGGGGAAGAGAGAGTGTGATGAGAGCATCCAGTTTACCTAACATGCATTTTCTTGCACTTTATTTCACTTTGTTGTTTGTTCACTTTTCATCACTTGCCTAGTTCAAGAAACACTAACGTTGTCTTGATAGTTTTAGGGACAAATAATAATGGGATATATTGACCATTCATATGTCCAAAGGCATTATGAGAATTATTCACCATTTTCCGCTGGAACTGATGGACAGTGAACTGTGTGTTAGTTCACAAACAAAATCACACAAGTACTAATTTTTTTAATGACTAATCTTCCCTTTTCTCAGTATCTAATGATGAACACTCATTTGCAGGGATGTATTTTTCTGTATAACCACTTACTTAGTTGTTCCTCTTCTACCCTGGGGTGTAGAAATTTGCCTGAGAGAGCGCCATACTATCCTATCGGCTGTCTTCCTCCTGGCCTGGTTTCAATCTAGTCCTCGGTTCTTCAGTGAGTGTCTAACTCTGGATCGTCCTGGAGGTCTGGATCCCTGGCTCTTAGTTTCTCATATTTGTTGTGGTAGCCAATCTTCTCCCATTCTGCAGACATGGCCAAACCATCTTAATTGGGACTGTTCGTCTACTTGGGTTTGCAGGAACTGAGTTTTGAGGCCATGACGTATTGTCTGGATGCAGACCATGTCTCTTCTTGTTATTTCAACCATCTTGCTCAGATACCTCATTCAGAGCTGGCTTTTGTAGGTTGCAGTCATTGCTCATGACTCACATCCATAACTCAAGACTGGGACATAGGTGGAGCAGTATACAGCCATCTTCGTCTTCTTGCCCTTTCTCTTTTTCTGAGGAATCCTTGATTTATGACCTGAAAAAAATCTCCTAGCTGCTGCTCTTTGGGTAGCCAACTCTTTTTTATTTCTTCCATTCCAGTCTATGACAGCTTCAATGTACGAGTATTTAAAGCGGTTGACCTGCTCCAGAACCTGTTCTTCCAGCATAATCTGATCAGTGATATAACTACGCAAAGAAAAATTTGCAAGACCTGATTTCAGTACATAATAATCATCATCATGTTCCTTGTGGCGCATGAAGCCACCACTGCAGCTTCAGGAAGCCTGCACCAAGGCTTTCATAAGCTCTTGCAGTAGTGGATTCTGTAGCTATTTGTTTATATACGTATAAAAGCCCGTAATAAAACGGGAATTAAATTCAAAAGCACCAATACCTAACGGCAATTTTACTTATTCAAAACTATTTTAAAAAACCACTGTGCTTCACCACAGTACACGAACTACGTAGCAGCAGCGAGGATCCCAATGTGTGTATACGGGATCACACATTCTATAAATATATATTTTGTGCACACTGTCGTTTATGCATTCTTCTTTGGTAAGGGTTACTATTTTTGGGAGAGTACATATAAGGGAAACAATACAATTAATGTCTAACTTTCAGCCAAAGTTGCATCCCTTAGCATTACGCACTGACAGAAAAAGCTGGGATTTTATATATAGGATGATGAGGTTGCCTACCCCCAGCACAAGCTCATATTAGTCACATAATGGAGCAGTAGTTATATTCTTTCTTGGCCTCCTCTGAGGCCCCCAGAAACTAAACTACATGGGGGCCAGTACATAACATGAGCCCATTAGTCATATCTATCAATTTCTGCATAATGAATCCATTGCTATTAAACAACATTGTTTGCTAGCCTTAATCCTGTACATCTAATGCTTGCCTGTTCCCTATCATATTGTAACCTTGTTATAGATCAGTCCAGTATCATCATCAGCAGCTTTAAAAAAAAATTTTTTTAATATTTTTTTGGTTTATTGAACGATTTATTAGGATTCAAAATGTGCTGTTATAATAATGCTGTTAAAGTTTTATATTTTGAATAATACAATAAATCTGTGTTTGTAACAAAAGAACAAATTCATTTTGTTTTTTAATTGCTAACCTCATGGTGGTATTCTTTCATTTTTGCTGTTCAAAGTAAATAAGTCATATTATCAGCACAGAGATTGTTTCACAAACCAGTTACCGTACCACTCATCGCCATCATCATTTTCTCTTTCGCTGTTTATGGAGCATGGAGACTATCACTTTAGCTGGTTCCCTTGCAGGCAGCATTCAGATTGGACATTGTGTGCTGTGGAACGACCGCAATGGGCAACGGGACAATGATTTGTGTTCAACATAGGGGTTACTTTCACAATTGCCTCCGGCTGGCGGAAAAGTGTGGATTTTAAAACTGTAAGGTGGAGTGGGTTCATTTACTACACAAACAACAGAAGGCTGACACTTGGAAGTCATGACCCAGGTGGGCCCGCTCCCCCCTTAGAGTGTAAGGGGCCAAAACACTTGATCAACGGGGGAACCCTTCTGATGATCAGATCACTCTGTATGGAGTTTCCTATCATCAGATCATCTTTCTGCTGTAATTTTTGTAGCACTTTCTTTTACATGACAAGATTGCTAGCCCCATACACAACCTCATATTAGTCATAGTATTGTATAACATGCCTGAGGTTGTTAGTGGTCCTATTCTTTGGGTCTCTGAACAGACCCCCGGGAACTACACAAGGCACCACCCACTTATGCAGGCTAGGAAGTAGCCTTAAGCGCCCCAAGGAGCATAGGCCTTCAATAAATACATGCCAAGTAGTCCTGTCATGTGCCATCAGCTCAAGTTTTTTCCACATTTTCCTCATAATTTTCACTACTGTGTCCAGCAGTTTTACATGTGCTGAAAAATGCTTCATATTACCATAGGCTGAAATATATCATTCAGTCACAGACTGAAAAATATCTAGTTTTAGCACAATCACACAAACTGTAAAATATCTAGTTTTACCACAATCAAACAGACTGAAAAATATCTAGATTTACCAGTCACACAGGCTGAAATATAATTAGTTTTACCAGTCACACAGGCTGAAATATAATTAGTTTTACCACAGTCACACAGGGTGAAACAACCAGCTTTGCTGAAGTTTGCCATATCACTCAGTGTAAGAACAGGTCACATAAACAACACAAGCTTTGTTGCAGATATCACTCAGTGTAAGAACACATCACACAAACAACACAAACTCATCTTGCAGATATCACTGAGTGTCTTTCTTTCTTTGATCCTTAGCCGCCGACCGTCAAAGCAGTCCGTGGCCATCACGCCTGGTGGCGTCTTGTAGGGCAACAACAAATTGATTCCACTTTGCTCGGTCGGCGGCCATCCTTCGTACAGTGCCCCAACTCTGGTTCATTCCCTGCATCTCAGCCTCCACAGTCCTCCACCAAGTTGTTTTTGGTCGGCCTCTCTTTCGTTTTCCTTCAGGGGTCCATAGCATAGCTGTTCTTGTGATAGCATCAGGGTCTCTTCTGAGGACATGGCCAACCCAGCTTTAGCGTCTGCCAGCTATGATGGTCCTCTCAGTACAGCACTTTTCGCTTTTTTGCAGCCTATACCGAGTCAAAGACGCATTGGTATTATCTACACTGTAGATCTAGGCTTTTCTGCCATTCCGAAACGTGTTGAGTTGAACTCATGAGCTCCATTTTTCCAGCTTGGCTTGCATTTAAAGGATTGTCACACGTGATCCAAAGCTAGGAGGAAGAAGTGTGTGGCATACTGTGCATTCCCCGCCATCCAAGGGGCTCTCCAACCATACAGAGCTAAAATACTGTGCTCTGGTTCTGGTGTGGCAGTTTAATGATCTAAGGGAAGTAACTGAGAAGTTTCAGTAATTAAGTCAGCCAGGTACCGTAACACTAAAACAGGGTAAAGGTTAAATGTACACTAAAAGGGATGCGCAGTAAGATGTGCATAGTGAGATGTGCGCAGTAGGTCCTTCCTAGAGGATGCGAAGCTCAGTTGATATATGAGAGAAGCACGCTTCTGGGCAGTTTAGAAGCGTCAGTCAGATCAAGCAGACCGCACAGGTTCTGTCAGCAGTCAAACAAGATGGACCAGCCATCTTGATATTACTATGCTAGTACACTGAGTTTGATGAAGTCAATGGTCTGTGGCAGCATAGAAGAATGATAACCAGCTTAGTCAACAGATGATGTGTAAATGAATTTTCCAATTAAATTCGTCAGAACAGAAGTTTGTTCCGCAGGAGACAGGGTATGTGGCACTGATAGCTAAATAGTTAAGTGGGCCAGTTATTTGAGGCCAGTGACAATAGTCTGTGATCAGGGAAAGTTTCCATACCTCGGAGTTGTCCAGTTCTCAGTAAGATTAATAACCTGAAGTCACAGTGATAGGTAGAAGTGTCTGGGAATAGACGTAAAAGTAACAGAATTGGAATAGTCAGAAATTCAATAGATCACGGTGGCAAGAAAACATTCCATGGCCATAATGCTGATAAAACTTGTATCAAATGTATGGCAGAAGGCAGTTACCCTGCAGGATCGGTTGCTAGTGGTTGACTTATAATATTACCCTATGTTGTAGATCTTGTAAATAATCTGCATTATATAAATGAAATGTGGGCAGCCTGTCACATTGGGCTCTCCGAAGGAATTGGCACGTCCTGCACAGAGCCACTTCTCAGCTCCCCCTGCCTATCATTGGGTCCATAGTGAGATCCTCCTGCATGACTTCAACCAAGTCAAAGCTAAAGAGTTACGTCTGGGGCTCAATTGACTTCTCCAAGTTTAGTGTGCAATGCTGGGTTCTCAAGTTTCACAACAGGGAGAATCCCTGGGAGTGTGTGGATGATTCCAAGAGTCAGTGAGGTTGTAATTAGCCTCACAGACACAGGTTTACTGCCACATATGTATATTATAGCATTGTGCAAAGCTGGTGGTCATATAAGGATGACTCCAGATATGCCTCCATGCATATCACTCAGTGTAAGAACAGGTCACACGAACAACACAAGCTCATGTTGCAGATATCACTCAATGTAAGAACACATCACACAAACAACACAAGCTAACATTGCAGATATCACTCAATGTAAGAACAGGTCATACAAACAACACAAGCTAACATTGCAGATATTATTCAACATAAGAGCAGGTCACACAAACTCATGTTGCAGATATCACTCAGTGTGAGAACAGGTCATACAAACAACACAAGCTAACATTGCAGATATTATTCCACATAAGAACAGGTCACACAAACACAAGCTCATGTTGCAGATATCACTCAGTGTAAGAACAGATCATACAAACAACACAAGCTAACATTGCAGATATTATTCAACATAAGAGCAGGTCACACAAACACAAGCTCATGTTGCAGATATCACTCAGTGTAAGAACAGGTCATACAAACAACACAAGCTAACATTGCAGATATTATTCAACATAAGAGCAGGTCACACAAACACAAGCTCATGTTGCAGATATCACTCAGTGTAAGAACAGGTCATACAAACAACACAAGCTAACAATGCAGATATCATTCAGTGTAAGAACAGATCACACAAACAACATAAGCTCATGTTGCAGATATCACAGAGTGTAAGAACAGGCCTACAACCCACAAAAGCCAAGTCCAAACCTCAGAAATGAGGTATCTGAGGAAGGTGGTTGAAGTAACAAGAAGAGATATGGTCCACAACCAGTCGATATATCATGGTCTCCAAACCCAGCCCCTGCAGACCTGAGTGTAACAGTCCCAATTATTATGGTTTGGCCATGTCCGCAGAATAGGGGAAGATCGGCTACCACTACAAATATGGGAAACCAAGAGCCAAGGATCCAGACCTCCAGGACGACCCAGAGTCCGCTGGGAGGACAACATTAGACAATCTCTGAAGGACTGAGGACTAGACTGGAACCAGGCCAGGAGGAAGGCTGCCGTTAGGATAGTATGGTGCTCTCTCTGGCAAACCTCTACACCCCAAATGTAGAATAGGAATGACTAAGTCAGAACACGTCATAACAATGGCTTTCATTAAATGCCTGTCTGTCAATCAATGACCTGTTTTTCTGGTTGAATGATTCCTGACTTCTGTGTTCAAGATGTCATTTTTCTTTAATGATTACTATCTTCAAGGCAAAGATTTTCTGTCAGGCATCTATTTCAGGAGTCAGCAAGTAATCAAACCCAATCTACCGGTAGATCCCAGTGGATGATTTGGCGGTGGTGGATCTTTAGGTGAAAGAATAGGAAGACAAGACTTTTAAAACTAGGGGACATTTCAGACTAACCCTCTTCCACCGGCAATTAAAACCGGTGTGTCCCCAGGATGACCCAGAGTCTGCTGGGAGGACAACATTAGACAATCTTTGAAGGACTGAGGACTAGAATGGAACCAAGCCAGGAGGAAGACAGCCGATAGGATAGTCTGGCGCTCTCTCTTCCAAACCTCTACACCTCACGGTAGAAGGGGAACGACTAAGTAAGTAAGTGTCCCCGGCATCAAAGGTACTTTTTTCCACATTCCAAATGAAAACTCTCGAGCTGGCTACTAAAATATATTCGTGAACTGTATGTGATGGGAACACTATCTTTTCTTTGTAGGATCCATCATCATAATCTAGAGAGATTAAAAGAGAGCACAGACCGCCGTACGAACGAATGAACTTTATTTTCAAAGGGTTACGAGTTGGGCATGCAGGCCCGTCTAACATTCTGTCCTTCCTCTCTCTCATCTTGCATTCTGTGTCCTTTCATTTCCACACGTTACTTTAAGCACTCATTTAAAGGCTGCAGCAGTATAAAGGTAATATAACAATACATTTATAGTATCCAATCATTATCAAAATTAAGTATGTTTAAAAAAAACAAAGTTATATCCAAACCCTCCATACAGTACAAAGAAGCTAAAGGCAGGTTTTTGACATTAATTAATCAGACCTAAAGGTCTTTTATATTTGGAGATGCACCCTAATATAACCAACTAGGTTGAATAGGACGTGCCTCGCCAAAACTTAATTTTTGTTAAAACATATAACAGATCATGTATGGACAACAGTGACGTATTTACTAATGGACTAAGGTGAACCATGGTTCAGGATGTCATACTTCCTGGGAAAACTAATTTTAAGATTTAAAAAAAAAAACATATATATATATATATATATATATATATATATATATATATATATATATATATATATATATATATATATATATATATATATATATATATATATATATATATATATATATATATATATATATATATATATGTTAGCTAAACAGAAACATGTCTGAAAGAATCAGTAAAAAAAAAAAAAAGTGAATAATGTTTTACTGCTGATTCAAATCAAAGCCTTGTTCAGATCAGTTCTCAAACTTTTTTGTCTCATAACCACACACTTTTTGATATTTTAGAAAACCTCGTGTCTCATTTTTTTTCTCTCACAAACATTTTTAAGTCTCACTCAAAAACATACACTCACATTCTTCCCCTCCCCTCCCCATAAAAACCTGGACAATCTTCCACAGTAAAAATTCAATACTAAATTTAAACTGCTCTCAGTAACAAAAAGGCTTTATTTTTAAAACTTTTAATTCAAACATTCAGTACATCGAATTCATATTAATATAATTATAAGTTTAGTAGCAGCAAAAAAAAAAAATGGACAATTTTGTTTTCATTCTAGCAAATATAAGATGCACAATTTCAAATACAAACTTGCATTTATGCTCAGGGGAAGGAAGACGTTGCAGTTTTTCTGTGAGAATGTTAAATAATTAAATAAAAGAAAGGACAGTACACAATATGAACCTGTAGCTTAGCGTGTCTACTAAATGTGACTGACTGTAACACGACCTGAAGGCATTTTTAAAAAAACTGAATACAATTAAAAGAAGAGGTACTTTCTTCTTCTAACTTTATGGTCTTCATGCCCGTCAAACCTCCTAGAAAAAAATGCCCCCACATTTCTTGGGGAGAGGAAGGGAGGGAGAGGAGAGGGGAGAAGAGAAAGATGAGATGGTGGGGAGAAGAGAAAGAGATGGAAGGGAGAGATCGCGTGGTGGTGGTGGTGTGTGTGTGTGTGTGTGAACGTTTTTTTAAACGGAAAATAGGTTAGAAAATAAAAGCATTATTAAGTGGGAAGTAAACATTAAAAGGATCTGTCAGAGATTACTATCAAGGCAAGAGACAATGAGCTGCAGATCCAATACAGCCAACCTTTAATTATTGAATCAGCACTTAATCTGATCAGATCTGAGCAGAGAAAACTGAGCAATAAATCCATACATTAATGTGTTCACCTGTCAATTTGGCAGCAAATATTACAATTCAATCCAATATAATTTATAGTAACTTGGACACTTGTAATTCAACATTTCTGTTTTTAAAACGCACTGCAGAATTCAAATGTTTAAAAAAATCCAACAGATTTATTTGCACACGCAGTTCTCAGGCCTGTCTGGATCACGTCTGATAAACTGGAAATTAGCAAAGTGCACACAAAGTGATTCTTTAAACAAAACAATTAAAACATTTAAAAGTATTCAAGAAAACTAAAATGCAAATGGCACTTGAAAAGATTATGTACATCATGTCAAAAAAACTCTTGTCAACTAATTTAGCATGCAAGGTAATGGAAATGAATGTGTTGCTGTTTTAATCAGATTGTACTTCCATTTTTCGTACATCATCTATATGCTCTGTTTCTCATACAAACATACTTTGCCAAAAGCACCTGCGCGCAAAATCTAAGGTACCAACCAAAACGGCGAAAAGCGCCTGCGATACGTTGTTGTCATTCGTTGCCATAGTGCAACGAGATCTCACTAAAAGCGAGACTGGAGTTATAAGGATATTTTCAGTAACAAGCGCAGCTTACGTTTTCTGAAATTATTTTCGAAATCGATCAATATTTTGATTTTTTGTGATTTTTTAAAGTGATGGCTTTATGAGTGGTGGAATTTTAGCTTCGGAAACCGAGAGATGACGTTTTTTATCGAAAGGATCAGGCTGCTGCTGAATCAGATACGGCTATTGAATACGAACCCGATTTAGATTTCTGATAGCGGCACTGACGAAATTAAATCTAGTGAAAGTAGTAATGATACTGACTACAGATCGAACGAAATAGACTTGTCAACAAAGCACACTTCAGTTGAATTTTGTGTCTTAGTAGGAAACATTGGACCTAAACACACTCTAGATCTAGATGCTGCATCTTATGATTACTTCAGTTTTTATTATTATTAAAAATACTGCAGATGGTACATGATTCAATTGTGTGTATTTAAAATTAATAAACATAATTTTAACTCAGTTTGTTTTTAATGAATTTTTTTAGAGGGTCACAGTGTTAGATAATGGAGTTGCTCCCCTTGCCTTGGGCATTAAGATAAAGATGTAGTAATCTGGGCTGGGCAGTAAAGGGTTAACTTTTATCTACCCCATAAGTCACATGGTGTGCCTGATTACAGTACAGAAATTCCTTTCAGCCACAAGATGCTTGGTTAAGAGATCAAATTTGTTTGAACTAGAATTTTGAAAAGATGACTAGAACTAGACAAGCGCCAGTGAAGCAAGAGATGAGAAGATGCTGGAGATGGATAGGACACACACTGAGGAAACCTGATGATAGCATTACCAGGCTGTCCTTGTTCTGGAATCCCCAGAGGGAGACCAAAGAACACATGGAGAAGGCAACTGGAGACAGACGTGGAGAAGAGAACTGGAGACAGACATGGAGAAGGCAACTGGAGACAGACATGGAGAAGGCAACTGGAGACAGACATGGAGAAGGCAACTGGAGACAGACATGGAGAAGGCAACTGGAGACAGACATGGAGAAGGCAACTGGAGACAGACATGGAGAAGAGAACTGGAGACAGACATGGAGAAGAGAACTGGAGACAGACATGGAGAAGGCAACTGGAGACAGACATGGAGAAGGCAACTGGAGACAGACATGGAGAAGGCAACTGGAGACAGACATGGAGAAGGCAACTGGAGACAGACATGGAGAAGGCAACTGGAGACAGACATGGAGAAGGCAACTGGAGACAGACAAGGAGAAGGCAACTGGAGACAGACAAGGAGAAAGCAACTGGAGACAGACATGGAGAAGGCAACTGGAGACAGACAAGGAGAAGGCAACTGGAGACAGACAAGGAGAAGGCAACTGGAGACAGACATGGAGAAGGCAACTGGAGACAGACAAGGAGAAGGCAACTGGAGACAAGGAGAAGGCAACTGAGACAGACATGGAGAAGAGAACTGGAGACAGACATTGAGAAGGCAACTGGAGACAGACATGGAGTTTATTGAAGGCCTTTGCTCCTTGGGGAAATTGAAAGGTGAATTTAAACAAAAAATAATTGTGAAAATACCTGACTATACGCTGGTTTGAATAATTTAAATACTAGCTATGGATCACATGAGCCTCGGTAGCACAGTGGTTAATGCACTGGCTTCCTAGCTCGGTGGTGCATGGTTCGATCCCCAGTTGAAGCAGGATTTTTTAGACTGCAATCGGATCCGGGGTCGACCCAGCCTCATGAAATGGGTACCAGAGCAACTCTGGGAAAGTTAAGGCGGCCGGAGTGATGCTGACCACATCACCCCTAGTGTGCCAATGATCAAGAAAATATGGGCCTAACACCATATTCCCAATATGCCTCAATGGGCGTGTAACGGGATCCTTTACTTTACCTCCTATGGATCACATGTTTCACAGTGGTAGTAAAAGAAGTGTATAGACACAGACTATCAACTGATCAGCTACAGCATAACATTGAATAGGTGGGACTAAAGCGCAGGGTGTAAGATTTCAGAAGAAAAATAATTAATTTTTATGTGTTTGTGATAAAACTTCATTGTTTTAATTTTAAATGGATATTTATTTATAACCAGGAGCTTCTACTGCCAAGGGAAAAAAAAAAGAAGAGCTGAAATATTAACATGCAAATTCACAATTATAATTAATTTTCTTCAACAACGATTTAACACATCCATACTTCACGAGCTATAACAAATAATTTTTTACATGAAATAAAACTCACTGCATGTCACAATATTCTTTGGCCAATTACCTAAAGTTTGATGCATGAGATATATGTCCACTGAATTAATATACATTATAGACCCAATATAACACAGGATTGCTCATACCGCCGCCAGAGGTTGAACCACAATTTTGTTAATTGCCTCCTTTTCACTTGCTTCAAACTAATGACTGGACACATATTGATGATGGCTGTCCTACTTACGAATGCCTAAATGACCAGACGACTGCAGCATATGTTCAAAGTCTGCAAGCCCAAACTGAAGCCACAACTTGTAGGACAACAACAATCTAATCAGGTATATTGACGTCACCACATACTCATATCGGGAGCCGCAATAGCATAGTGGTTAGTGCACTGGCTTCCTAGCTCAGTGGTCTATGGTTCGATCCCCAGATGAGGTGGGATTTTTTTAGGCCGCAAACGGCTCCTGTGTCGACCCAGCCCCAAATGGGTACCACAGCAACTCTGGGAAGGTTAAAGCGGCCGGCGTGATGCTGACCACATCACCCTAGTGTGCCGACAGTCGAGAAAATATGGGCCTAATACCATATTCCCAATATACCTCAATAGGGCGTGTAACGGGATCCTTTACCTTTTTACATACTCATATCAGACAGCAATTTAAAAAACAAATATTTATATGATGTTACTTTGTAGAACTGTGTCTTGTTTTTTAATACTCTGATAATGATTATTACAGATAATTTTGAACTTTTCATGGGTGCCAACGGTGATGCATACATTTGTGTTGTTTAGAAATAAAAATACAAAACATCTGAGTGAAATCTTTATTTTCAGCATCCAAACTAAAAGATGTACATCTTTTACTTATTTTAACTCATTCACGTGTTCGAAAAATTTCTGTCAACATCAATAATTTTACATCAAAATAAGGAAATTTGATACATCATGGATTCATTTATAGCACAGTGCCAAAATCTGTGTTACATTGGGTCTACATTGTTTATGTCAAATGCCAGTTTTTTTTTAAAAAGCACCAGCTTCGATTTAGTCACCGGAGTAAAAATTAAAAACAGCCTGGGTTAGAAAGAGTTAACCTGTCAAGCTTTTTGTAAGCAAAAGTATTTTGTTCTTATTCTTTTTGACATCCTTTGCATTAACTATCCTCTTCCATGCCACATTACACTACATCAACCAGTGACAAACCTTTAGGTGCTTCTATTATAATTAACTATCCTCTTCCATGCCCCATTACACTACATCAACCAGTGACAAACCTTTACGTGCTTCTATTATAATTAACTATCCTCTTCCATGCCCCATTACACTACATCAACCAGTGACAAACCTTTAGGTGCTTCTATTATAATTAACTTCTTCTTCTTCATCACCCTTAAGCTTCCTCAGGGAGCATATGCCTTCAATAAACTTATACCAAGTCTTCCTGTCCCGTGCCATCTGCTTAAGGTCTTTCCATGTTTCCCTCTACCTCTCTTACCCTGATGATTCCAGAACAAGGACTACCTTGTAATACTATAGAAAAGTTTCCTCAATGTGTGTTCTACCCATCGCCAGCATCTTCTTCTGAGCTCTTGTTCCACTGGCATTTGTCTGATACGTGTCATCAGTTCCCAATTAGTCATCTTGCCACACCATTTCAATCATTCCTATTCATTTATAAAAGTCTGCAGTTTCTTGGTTGTGGTTTTAGTTGTTCTCCATGTTTCAGAGCCATACAATAGGACTGGCTTGACACCTGAGTTGAAGATTCTATTACACAAGATAATCTGCCCACAGAAAGATATATCAAGAATAATACCCTTATTATTGAAAAGCTGCCATATCCTTGATCATCTAGCAAGTGTGTGAACACCCAGAAAGATGGCAAGTCTGTAAACACCTAAAAAGACTGTCTCCTATTATGACTCTGATCTATCACTTGAGTGTTCTTCCTCTGCCAAATCCATGCTCTCCTCTCTCATTGGTTCATCACTTGTGGTCTGCGTGCTTGCGCTGCGACGGATGCTAACGGTTGTTGTCTGTGTTGCTATACTGCTCCTAGCTGTGCTCCTTCGTCTCGAGGCTATGGATTCCTCCCTGTCATCTGGGGTTCCTCGATCATACACCTTTCGGGATCTACAGGGAAAAAGTCACTAAATGATTAAGTGAAGTCAGAAGCTAGAATAATTGTATGTCAATTTTAAAATATTTTTTAAAAAAAAGTTCTGCTCACTATGTGCTAACTTTAATTATGAGCTAATACGAGCAAGACCTTTTTTTTAAAAAAAATATATGTTAACTGCCACTTGTAGTTCCTGGGGCTATCTGAAGAGGCAAAGAAAGAATGTGACTATTGCACCCTCTGGTATGTCATATAAGGCAACTAATATGAGGTTCTGCATGGTACTGGCAACCTGGTACTGGCAACCTCGTCACGTAAAACACATTTCCATAGAAACCCCCCGATGCAGGAGCATGTGAATGCTTGGTGCAGGCTTCCTGCTAAAGTGATGATTCATTGTTCCCTAAGAAGTGCAAAGGAAAATGATGACCTCGATGAATCTAGAAGGGGTAAAGGTCATCTCATAGCAGATACTGCCGTAGTGGAGTGAAGTGTTAAGAGACTTCACTATTCTAGTTTTAGCATCGGGGGTGGGTGTGTGTGACCAGTTCCCTTCCTCGTTGCCTTTTACTTCCCTAACTCAAGAGTAGTCAGGTACCCACTTTAAGCTGGGTAGAATGGAGTGTGATGATACCATGAGTCAAACCCAGCACCTCTGCCATGAGAAACCTGGGCTCTAACCACTCTGTCAATCGGACGCTTCTAGAAGGGGTAAGAGACCACAGTATTGACATTTAGTGACATGCAGCAGAAAAAAGTTTTAGTCTTTAGTAATAAATATCCTGCAAATGAATGTTGCAACTGAATTTCTATAGAACTGTATCACTGTGATCTTGTATCCAGAGAGCAATAAGTACTATATTCTTCTCTTTCTTCGTACACTCTCAGACGTCTACTTGAATGTTTTCAAAGGAAGCAGTAGTGGCTATTTGCATCTCTGTAGATCTTTTCCATGAATGGTACTAGTGTCGGCCATATGAGCTTTCTCTGTTCCACACATGTAGGGCATGTTTGAAGCCGAAGTTCAGCAGACATTTTATAAGCACTATATAAATTTTCCAGTTTAATTTTGTTGCAGAATTAATAGTAATTATAATACAGATAAAGATTATAACCTGACAACTATCATTACTGACCAAGATGGAAAGCCAGTGCTCGGAAGAATGAAAAGGAAAACAAGATAGCAGGAATGTCTAATAAGGGAAAATGCCATTTTTATCCCAAGAAAACATGAACCACAAGAACCACAATATGATTTCATGAAACAGAACTAATAATAATGAACAGCCCACACAATAAGTCAGCTAAAATACAAGAAATAATAGAAGAAGTCATAAAAGCCTATAGAGAAATTGGGGCTAAATGATTACAGAGGATTTGTTACACAGAATGGGCAAAAGAAGCGTCCTAGAAGACGTATAGAAGCTCATAAAAAAAGCAATGTTTACAAAAGTGAAGAAGATCACATAAGTGAGTTCAGATGAATGAACAAAGCTGCCAATGTCCACCTCTGGAGATTTAAAAGATGAAGGAACACAACCATACAACAACTGGACATATCAGAAAGCACCCAAAATAAAGCACCAAAACAATCCATCAACAACAGATCTTGCTTCAACGTAAGATGTCACAAGGGAGGAAGATGGAATAACAGGGTTAATATAATCCCTGAAGAAATATGGGATGAAACTATTCAAATGAACAAACCTCAAACACATATGAAAAGCATTTCTCTCCCAATGCTTAAAAAAGTAAGGTAACACATGGAGAAGAGAGCTGGAGACAGAAGTGAAAATGATGAGGAAAATGTGGAAATAGCTTGAGATGATGGCTAGTGATAGGAGGTGTTGGCATGTGTTTGTTGAAGGACTATGCTCCTTAAGGAGCTAAAGGGTATTGACTGATTGACCTGGGCACATTAGTAACGTCAGATAGCAGATGCGTCTCTGAGGTGAAGAGTAGTCTAAAACAATAAAAAAAAATAAGCATTCCATAAAAATGAAAGGTATTTTGGACAATCGGTAAATAGGTAATAAAACTCTTGGAGACCACAAAGATATAAGGTAAAGGTCAAGGATCCCGTTACACGCCCATTCAGGCATATTGGGAATATTGTGTTAGGCCCATATTTTCTTGACCATCGGCACACTAGGGGTGATGTGGTCAGCATGTGGTTTTACACAAAAATGATAAGAATACATGGACAGCTAAACAGAGATACCAGGATGTCCTGAGAAAGGTCAGTAAGTGAAAGAAACTCTTATTACAAGGAAGCGATGCACTTTCTTGGGGAAATGTTATGAGAAGGGAAAAGTTTATATACTGTGACAACAGGTAAGATTTAATTTAAAAGAGTAGGATGTAAGAAAAGACTGGACATTTTGACAACACGGCTTGGAAAGTAGTAAAGAACACCTGAAACTGGTAAACAAAACTGGGGACAGGAAGTTGTGGAGAGACATGATCTCTTATGCCATCAGGCTATGTACTTGAAGACGAATAATAATAAATACAACTCACACAGCACGGAAAAAATGCAAATCTCCTCGATTGGTACCATACACAAGCCCCTCTCCAACTCCAGGCAGCCATCTGGCAGAGTTCACACTGACATGGCTGCCTCTATCCTCATCGTAGATATGGTAAATATCCTTGTGATGCTGGAAAAAAAAAGAAAGTGAAAATAAAATGCAATACACCAGCAACACTATTTCTGCACTTAAGGAAGGATGGCTGGGACGGAAGGTGTATGTGGGTGGACCTAGAAATGTAGCGACTCACATCACAACCATACACCTCCGTCAGGCTCACTGTCTAGGTAATAATTCATGATAAATAAATGCAATCTTTAATCTCCATATGTTTATATAACAAATCAAGTCACAATGAATGTAGGGCTATTACAGTCACAAGCGACATATCAAAATCCATATTATTTCACAACTTTGGTTAATCAGAAAACTACTTCAACAATCTCCGTGAATGATCACCTTCAAATATTACTGGCCCTTTAGTCGCACACTTCTCTTCTCTAGTCATCCACCCCTCTGTTCACGCATGCTACTCGCCTTCCAACACATCTCCCTATCCATTCGTTTCCTTCCACTAAAAAACATGTGAAACTCTTAGACACCTCAATGAACATCATTCAATTTGCTGCTCGGCTGAACTTCCGCTTACATGACTTGTGGCAAAATTACCGCAGCGCAGGCATACACTAACTCACAACAACTTAACATGCTAAATAAGCTCTCACCAGAGCAGAGGATCATTCTTTCCAGCAAACACACCCAAAAACACTCCTTGACAATGGCCATACATCTACTACACACACACACAAAACAATGAAGGCATCACTACATCATTCCCTTTCCTTTGTGCTCCTTTATGGAGAATGGTTCCACAGCTGAATCTGATCCCCTTGCAGGAAGCCTGCACTCAAGCCTGAATGGTCCCACAGCTGAATCTGATCCCCTTGCAGGAAGCCTGCACTCAAGCCTTCACATGCTCTTACAGCTGTGGTTGTTTCTGTGACAATTTGTTTGACATGATGAGGTTGCCAGCCTCATACACAACCTCAAGTTAGTTGCCTTATATGACATGCCAGAGAGCTGCGTTATATTTGTCTGATGTAAATGTTTCTTTCATCAACATTTTCCAAAACCTTTAGTCCTTACATCTGCCGATTCTTGATCTGAATTATTAATAATATCTTAAATTTAGAGTTTCAAATTGATTAAATTATAAATATCTGAAATTTAGAGTTTCAAATTGATTAAATTATAAATATCTGAAATTTTGAGTTTCAATTATATCAAATTATAAATAAATGTCTGAAATTTTGAGTTTCAACTATATCAAATTATAAATATCTTAAATTTTCAGTTTCAAATTGATCAAAAACTAAATTGTAAAAATATTTTACTTTAAAAATATCTTTTACAATGCTGATTTATAAATACTGTTTTTTCTCTAAATAAATATGACATGTCCCTAAAAATTAGACTTATATTGGATTTTGAGATCCTAAAGTACTAGTGTTACAATAAATGTCATTGTAAGATATCTTTGCTGGTACAAAAGTACATGAAAATATTAGAATTAGGTGAATAGTTGTGTAGTAGAAGAGATCCTCGGTCCAATATTCTGTAGTTCCGTGGGGTGATAATGCTAATGACCATTGTCCACAAAGCAGTAGTGCCATTCAGATGGTTGTGGGTTCGAGTCCCCCACAAGCCTATCACTTCTGTTTTCAACTTTATTTCTTTACGAGTACCTTCGACATACCAATTTATGCCTATCATTTATTTTGTGTTAGAAGAGAGTAATGTATGTAATGTCAGCTTCTACAACAAAGCTGTCCCAACACCTTACAACTACAACACTTACTTTCATTGAGTTTTCTCCAGCCTTCTCGTTCACAAGTCTGAACACCTGTCCAATCATCTGGGAAGAATTCATAAACATCATTCGTCTGGACGCCAGACCAACTAAGATATAGCGGTTTAATGGTGAAACACTGACAGAGATGGCATTCGGACCTGTGGATAATGAGCAACATTATTCAGGGAAACAATCTAAGATCTTGTACTTTTCAATCTATAACGTAAAGAATTTCAGTCCTATTATATGGCCCTGACACATGAACAACAAAGTCAACAACCAAGAAGCTACAGACTTACATAAATGGGTGCTTGCATGGAACAGAAGACTTGAAATGGTATGACAAGGTCACCAATGTCAAACTGATGGCAAGACCCAAACAAGTACAACAAGAGATAAGAAGAAGACGCTGGTGATGGATAGGACACACACTGGGGAAACCTGTTGAAAGAATTACAAGGTAGTCCTTGTTCTAGAATCCACAAGGAAAGAGAGGCAGAGGTAATCCAAAAAAAGAAAATGGAGAAGAGAACCAGAGGCAGAAGTGAAAATGATAAGGAAGACTTGGAAGGAACTTGAGCTGACAGCACTGGCAGGAGGACAGGGCATGTGTTTGTTGAAGGCTTACGCTATTTGGGGAGCTAAAGCGAATGGATTTAAAGTACTAAAGTACTTGAATATGTGATTTGCAGTTGTCTTGGGGCCTAGCCTTGATAAGTTGCATCAGGATTTTTGGTATAGATCTTTGCAGTGAATTTTCATTATAGACATGGCCAATACATTTCTGTAGACCTAGAAAAATTTTGCTATAACTTTTGCCTGAATTAAAGACCATCTTCACTGCACAAAGACAACTCTATCAGTGCTCCGATCTCCTCCCTTAGATCACACAAGGAGGATCTAAGCAAAATGCATGAACTCCGTAGCACCAGCGAGGATCCCAATGTGTATACATGAATCACACATTCTATAAATATTTTGTTGGGTGTAGGTTTCCCAATTTTTAAATGTTTGCCAGGGCAGTGACCGTATAGCCTACTCTTTACGATTTCCAACTGCAGAGAGATTTTGAACATGCGCAACTTGCACATGGGACCTCCTATTTTATCGCATTTATCCAAGAATGATAGGCATCCTATACCTATAGGGGGAGTATGACATCATTAGGAATCACTGAGTCTGAAAAAAGTTTTCAGTAATTATATTCCCTATACTGGGAGCGAAGCTGGTACCTTAAGAGTTAGAGGTGGACGCCATACATCTTAGATACTCTGGCCTCCCCCAATGTACAATAAACTGTACAGCAGTTGTGTATTAACTGTACAATCTGGTAACAGGATGTTTACCCAATAATGAAAAATCTGTCGACTATTCTATTACTTTATGCAAAATATTCAATATTCTATTACATTCACGAAGCTTAGCACACCTAGACAATGTAATAATTTTTGTGTGGACAGGGCATTTCATAATAATGCTCCTTAGAATCCTGTTAATATTTAAAGATTGTTAGTTTTACCACAATTACCATTTTATGTTATAGCTTTACCACAAATACCATTTTATGTTATAGCTTTACCACTAATGCAGCCGTGGTAGCACAGTGGTTAGTGCACTGGCTTTCTAGCTCGGTGGTACATGGTTCGATCCCCAATTGAGGTGGGATATCTTAGACTGCAAACGACTCCGGGGTCGACCGAGCCTCATGAATAAGGTACCAGAGCAACTTCTGGGAAGGCTAAGGCGGCCAGCGTGATGCTGACAACATCACCCCTAATGTGCCGATGGTCAAGAAAATATGGGCCTAACACCATATTCCCAATATGCCTCAATGGGTGTGTAACGGGATCCTTCACCTTTTTACCACAAATACCATTTTATGTTATAGCTTTACCACAAATACCATTTTATGTTATAACTTTACCACAAATACCATTTTATGTTATAGCTTTACCACAAATACCATTTTACGTTATTGCTTTATGTCGCGAGGTGTTTTGAGGAGATAGGTCAGCTTGGATGGAATGGAAGAATAAAGATAATAATGTCTTATTGATAGCTTCCGAGTTTATAATAAAACTGCCTCTCCTCGGGAAATAGTGTACTAGAAATTTACTTAAAAGAGAATTCTGGTACCTAAACAGGATATTTTCTGGACGATAAATTCTTCCTCAGGAATCCTACAAAAAGGACTGTGTAAAGCACATAAGGTTGAGAAAGAGATTTGGTGTCCAGCCACATTTAAAATATCCCGACCCAATAGAAGTTAATTGAATTATGGCTGAGCCCCCAGGGTGTAGATTTATATTTAAAACAAAATACAACCCAAATAAAGTTAACAAGAAAAAATAACAACAGACTCTGTTATGTAAAGTTGGATAAAAGGGTATAGAATCTTACATTTGTTATTATACATATAAATATGAAAAATAGTTTAGCTCTACTGTTTATTAAAAAAAAAAATCAACTAGTGTGGTCATCACTTGGACCAGAGATCTTTTCTATGGTAGCGTTGCTGGTAGGTATTATACTCAACTCTCCGAAGGCCTGTAGTAGCTGCGGAGATGATTTTGGTTCGGACTCTCTTGGTTTGGTCTGCCCCAGCAGGTTGGTCTCATAACAGTTAATGGGTTCAGAGGGTGTCAGAGTTTGCCTCCCTGGACTCAGTGCACATCACAGATAAGGATGGGGTAAGTCACCTCTGCTGAATACCTCTTCTGCTTATGGGATGTGTGGTATGGTTACTGGGTGCAGGATGTGGTTTGGTATGGTAACCTATTTGATAGGGTATGGTGGGTAAGGGTAATCTTTGGTACCATGGACTTGTACCCTGGTTTGTACCCTGGACCTGGTTTAGGTATCTGGTAACCGCAACCTGGTTTAGTACTGTGTAACCGCCACTTGGGTTTGTACTTTGTAACCGCAACCTGGGTGGACTGGAAACAATTGAAATCCCATTAGTGGTTTCAAGAGCAGTCATCTCCTAAGTCTGATGGCCGGTAAGCGTCCATCAGAAATTACATTAACACAAGGTTAACTATCATTCCGTAACAATGTATGAACTACCACGTCTTAACTGACATTATAGCGTATCTTGAGTTCTCAGTCTCTATCTGGCTGTCTGCTTATTTACAGCAGTGGTTTTCCCCATGTGGGCAATGAGTTTCACAAACTGTGAGGTAGGGGCTGGGGTCATCAAATGGTTGAGAACCACTGGTTCACCTAGTGCCCATAGAGCAGTATTTTAATTCTGGGGTCACTGTCAACAATGGTTTTAGAACCACCGGGTAATAGTTTCCTATGCTGCTTTAACTTGGTGGGGTGTCATTGCGGCCAAGGTCTGAGAACCAATGATTTACATTCTTGCTTACTCAAGCAGTAAATCATTTGGAGGGTAGTCATGGTCTCAAGGCTTGAGAACTGCTGACTTACATTTTGTCAGTCAAGTGGTAAATTCATTAAATAGCTAAATAATTTCAAGCATTCTTAAAGTCCTGGTTCCTGTAGCAAATAACATTCATATACTGATAATAAAATAGTTCTTCAATCATACATAAAATAGTTCTTCAATCATACAACATGGTATATGCATAGGATTGCATTAAATACATGTAAAGAACCTTCCATAATGAAAAAACACATTAATGTCCCTTATGTGACAAAGTGAGAAGAAGTGATTGAGACACTGTTATCAAGTTTGTAGTCTTGGCAGAGAACACAGAAGTCTTATAAGAAATAGAAAATAGAAGAACCACTAATACACTTCTATTTTGTTTGGATCAATATGCAAATCTCAAAGTAACAACAATAATGTACATCAATTGTTTTAACCCTGTCTTATTTCTGCCAGGCTGTGAGATAAAGATCAGGAGTTAATTAGGTTTAGGAACTTTGCAAACTCATACATTAGTTTGAGTGATCTGTAAAGATGCAAATAACAGTTATTGTCACTGAAAATGAAATGCATTTAAACTTTAACAAAAAGTTACTGCAATAGCAAGCTGTTGATAAACATATGATTATTCATGTTATAAAATCAGCAGTATTAGATCTACTTACTTCGCTCAACGAATTCACTACAACTATTTCGCAACATGAAATGCCCACTTGGGCCCAGAGTCTGTCTGCTCCGAATGATGGTTACAAGAAGAATGCAGAAAATTCCCTCCAATATTCCAGGATCTGTTCCGGGCAGGGGTGGGTTGTGATTTGGGTGGCATTGTTGCAAATACATCTTCTGGTCCCAGGGGTATTAAGTTACCTTCTTTTCAACTCGCCCTAGCGTTCGTTCATCGTTGCCGGCTGTTTTTTTTTACATGAGTTCCCTTCGTGAACAACAAAGACGGTCGACTTCCTGTTCGAATCGTTGTACCGTGTTCCACCTTCGACTTTCGCTGGTGGGGGAATAATTTATTACCTTTTGCCGTGAGAATTCAGCTAGTGAAATACTGTTAAATCTAAGACTAGCGAGAGAGAGAGAGAGAGACTTTTGGTTTCTTGTCAAATGATAGGAGAAATTTGTAGAGGGAAAAAAAATAATAGACAGAAGAAAGAAGTCGGGGAGAGTCGTTTCACGACACTTTACCACAAATAAAATTGTATGTTATAGTTTTACCATTTTATGTTACAGCTTTACCACAAATACTATACTGTTATAGCTTTGCCACAAATACCATTTTATGTTATAAAGGAGGGATCCCGTTACATGCCCAGTGAGGCATAATGGGAATATTGTTAGGCCCATATTTTCTTGACCATTAGCACATTAGGGGTGATGTGGTCTGGTACCCAATTCATGAGGCTGGGTCAACCCCGGAGCCGTTTGCGATCTTAAAAACATCCCACCTGAACTGGGGATCGAACCATGGACCAACAATCCAGGAAGCCAGTGCACTAACCACTGCACTACAGCTTTACCACAAATACAATTTTATATTATAGCTTTACCACAAATACCATTTTATGTTACAGCTTTACCACAAAAACCCCTATCACAAATAATTGACATAATCTACAGAGTGATTAAAACATTCACTTCCTATTTTTAAATCTGTGTTTGTTCACTCCTATCTAACTAACATTTAAAACAAACGTCAAAATAAAGAAACTTGAACCATCTTTTTATTACATAACATGCAGCTTAATGTAGAGCAACCGCAACGGGTTATGGAATTCAGGACAGCAATTTATATACAACATAATGGTTACTTTCACAATTCCAGTTCACTCTTCTCTCGTCGTTTCGCTGAGAGCAGGTTAGCGTAGACTAACCGTAACGACCATCTATAAAGTAATGGCCAGCTCAGGTACCATGGTGTTTATGGTGCCGCTGCAGTTTGCAGAAAAGAAGACAGACGAAAGATGTTTCCACAACAAATAGTTTTCATGTCGTGCTGTGTCCAAGTATATCGCCAGCAGTTTATTCAAGAAAAACCTTGGTATGTAAACTCTCGTATAGTTAACCAAGTGCAGGTAGTCAAGGACAAGTGTTAGAAGCAGTGGTCCAGTGTCGGACGCATAGGGCAGACTTTATAAAGATCAGTTTTAGTGGCTAAGAATAAGTTTTCAGCACTGGTGGTGACCCAGCTAATACTTCGAAGCCAAATTGAATATATTGAGAACAGCCCATTAACAAGTATAGAGTAGTAGACAGTATTACAGTAGTCAGCAGAGATCAAGAGTTAACTAGTTCCTGACCAGTGAATTACATGATGTATGAGTGTCAACGTAGAAGTCTCAGATGTTCTATTACCTTTATAATCAGGTACGGAGATGGCCAATTGTGAATATGTTTATTGCCAACAATAAAAGAATTTTGTTGTCAGCTACGAGTTGATCAGTCATTGCAGTCATCATAGTTGTCTGATCATTAAATATCACTCAGCACTCACATAAGGTAGGCCAAAAGTGAACGGTGCATACAATTACAGACAGCGTACACAAAGACATGGACAGGTCACGATCATCATTAGTTTAATCGAGTAGATACACAAGGGTCAAGACGTAACGAATAACTTCACAAGCACAGAACCTGTGTTACAACTATCACAGCGGCAAAGGTGCCGGGTTCGAATCATGGTACCGATATGCTCCAGTCTGCCCAGCTGTAAATGGGTACCTGACTTTGAGTTAGGGAAAAGGCAATGAGGAAAGGAACTGGTCACCCCACTTCTGGACCTAGTATAGTGAAGTCTCTAACACTTCACTCCCCTACGGCAGTATCTGCTATGGGACTACTTTTACCTTTTTTATATCCAATGGATACAATAACAATATCCATTGGATACAATAACAGTATCCAATAGATACAAGTGAAGATATAAAAATTTAAAAATGGGGAGTAACCTTTCATTGTTATTGTTCAGAATTGACATCATTGCACTCCGGGCAAACCCATAGGTGCTCAGTCTCCCTAAGCAAACATCGAAGGGTATGAATGCTAATTGGTCCTGTGGCGCGCTAGTTGTATTTACGCCAAAAGCATCCTCTCATCCCTGCAAGTCTTACGCCTAATGCCAAACTCCAGCAATCTTAGCCTTGATGATTCATCAATTGCAGTGTCATTCTCTAATAGGCGATCATTAATTGTCCTCAGTATCTCTCCCTTGCCCATATCTAATGCACGCACTATAGGTGCTCTTGAAGCTAGTCTACCAGCAGTTTCAACCACCCTGTATATATATTTCACATTATACAAAGCTTATCTTCCTTACCAAAGCTTTTAGTATACAAGCACTGGGCAAAGGTTTGCCGTTTCAGTGAGAACAAGGCTACAATGTTGCTATCTGAAAAACCACGATGACCTGGAACTATTGTGGCCAGTAGAGTTCCATCCTGTGCAATAGTACAGCTGGCATCATTGTGGAGTTTGCAGTGCTTCCCATGAGCCGGTCTGACCACCGATCTATGTTGAGTAATAAAACGAATGAAAAATGTACAGAAACACTTACTAGAGAAAAAGGTCTCCACTGTTAATGGAATGACAAGAAAAGGTCGCTGCTGGTGAAATTGCTAGAGCTAAAGGTCTTTATTGTTGAAGAAATTACAAGATAAAGAGGTGAAAGCTGTGATGTACAACTTGGGTTACTATTAAGATGGACTATTAAGATGGATATTAATTGTCTGCACTTGAAAAGTAGCAGCGTTACTACACGCAGGACTGATGCAATCTTTTCGCAGTGCTGACCCCTTGAGATGTACTGGTTAATTTCTGAGACCCTTCCCCATAATAGTGTCACCTAGAGTATAAAGACACAAAGAAGTATAAAGTCATTTTATTAAAATAGATAAACCATTTATCCACAGAAAAGTAATTTGAAACAATATTTTTTTTTTTTATTTTTTTTTTTAACAGACAAACCAATTACACTGACAAACAACATTTTTCTTTCTTATATACGAATAAGTGTTCTTAGATCAGTTTCTTGCGCTGATTTCAAATTTGAAATCCGTTTATCTCTATCACATCGGGTTCTTAAGATATTTGTGAATAAATATATGCAAATAAATCTTGGAAGCCAAATGCAGTTTGTTCGACTTGTGCAAATACATTGGCAGGTTGGTTACGAAAATCGCCGAAGCATAAGTCGATGCCTTTTGGAGTGCCAGTAATATGGCGTGAACCGACAAATCACGCTACTGATTGTTACTTCTGCTTGACAAATATCCATGGTTTCACTTTTAAAACTAGAAAGTCTGTGGTTTATCCAAATATTGAATCGGTTTCGAAACCAGTGCCTCATGATCCAATCACATGTCCGATCCCAGTTCCACCAGAACAATATCCCAAGGACGTGAATGAACCATCAGAAAGTGATAGTTTACCTGCTTTAGAAACTAATTCTGACTCGGATTATATACCGGTGAATGATGGTGTTCACTTAATTAACCATTCAGAACTTTCAGATCTAATACGTGATCTCGCTCTTACCAAAGGACAAGCGGAATTACTCGGTTCGCGACTCAAAGAATGGAATCTTTTTTAGCGCCCAATACTCCGATATCTAAATTTCGTCATAGACACAGAGAACTTGTTCAATACTTTGAGATGGATGATGACATTTGCTATTGCAAAGATGTAAACGGTCTAATAGTGCACCTCGGTCATGAGCACATAGTCAACAAATGGCGACTTTTCATCGACTCTTCCAAGACTAGTCTAAAAGCCGTGTTATTGCATAACGGAAATTTATTTTCATCAATTCCAGTCGCCTACTCTGTTCATATGAAAGAAACTTATGACAATATGGCTATGCTTTTGGCAAAAATAAAGTACAATGACTACCAATGGCGGATTTGTGGAGACCTAAAGGTCATTGCAATTCTCACGGGCATGCTGACTGGGTATACTAAATTTTGTTGCTTTCTATGTGAATGGGACAGCCGCAACAGACAGGAACATTATGCAAGAAAGGTGTGGCCTATCAAGGATCGTATGCAGCTCGGGCATAAAAATGTAATACACGAGCCATTAGTTAACAAAGACAGCATCATTTTACCATCGTTACATATAAAGTTGGGGCTCATGAAGAATTTCGTAAAAGCGTTAGATAAAACGAGCAAAGCTTTCACTTATCTTCGAGAAAAGTTTCCGCAAGTTAGAGATGCAAAGATAAAGGAAGGTATCTTTGTAGGACCTCAGATTAGGAAAGTTATTGCAGACAAACAATTCGAGAACTTGTTACATGGTAGTGAACTTCGCGCATGGATGGCATTCAAATCGATCGTCGATAACTTTCTGGGAAATCACAAATCTGTCGACTATGTGCATATTGTTGAGCAGTGCATAGATGCATACAGAATTATGGGCTGTAACGTGTCCCTCAAAATCCATTTGTTCGATTCGCATCTTGACTTTTTCCCTGACAACCTTGGCGAAGTCAGCGATGAACATGGAGAACGATTCCATCAAGATATCGCCGTAATGGAGTCACGTTATCAAGGACGGTGGAGTGTGACCATGCTTGCCGATTATTGTTGGATGCTTCATCGCGATGTACCACATGCCATTCACCGACGAAAGACGACTGCAAAGAAATTCAAGCCTACATAAGTGTTATACTTCTTGTACGAATGATGTTGTAATACTGTATGCTTGTTAAAAAACTTCAATTGCGTATTTCTAGAGATCCCGACCTGATAGAGAAAAACGGTTTGCAGATTTAAAAACAGCGCATTAAAATTGACCAGAAAAACATAGACATGTTAGAGAAAGAAAAAAAAAAATTTTTTTTGTTAGCCAGTGTTATCCATTGAAGAATAATTTTTAAAATGTATTAAAAACACTATCTTGTTTTGTTTAGATCTGCTTTAAAGTAAGGGCACTGAAACATATAAAATAATAATTTTATACATACAGGCTAACTCTTAGTAGTCAGAAAGTGATTTAATGGCCAAGTGACGTATCCACACATACGAGAGGTAGAGACTGAAAAAATACACTGGAAAATGAAAGAGATGAAAGAGATGAGGAGCACCTGGAAGCACCATGAGCTGTTGGCATGGGACAGAAGAACTTGGCATTAGTTTGTTGAATGCCTATGTGCCTTTGGGATCTTAAATATTTGAATAAATGAATGACGCTTAAATAACTTGTGTTCACTATAAACTCATGTTTTCCTCACATTTCTTGATTATCAACTCTAAATGCAAAGGCAGCTAACTCTTATAGACTTTTTCTTTCTGGACAAATAAAGTAAGTTAGTGGAGTTCTGCAAACTATTTTTTAATTCACATTAACAATTACTCCTCTCTGACCATTAGCTCAAATATTGTCACTCATCTCTGTTAATCGTGACATATATCTTTCTCTAGGTGTTATTTGTAAAGTGCTTCCCTCTGTGGATGTTAGTGTAAAGTACTTCACTCTCTAGGTGTTAGGCTTTTATACTCAAGTATAAGTCGAGAAATTTATTCCCATTTTGGACCTTAAATAACGTACCCCCAATCTATAGTTGAGCCACACAATACAAACAAAAATTTAATAAAACTTATTACTCCCTGCCCTTCCTACAGCACAGTGGTATCCTTCAGGCTGCTTCATTATATGTTTTTATCAAATTATCTAAAGTAATACATGTTTGAATTCCTACAGTCACAAATTTCAACTGGAGTATGCTTTGTTGACCAGCCTCCTTCATTTGATCTTTCAGCAATACCATTACTTCTTTCATTAGATTCACTTTCGTCATTGTCACTGTCAAGAGTTTAAATTGGGCCCTTATTCAACATTCACATCTGATTCGGCCACACAGTTGTAACATACATGTCCCTTGTGATGTAAGGTACAGAAAGGTAAGCTGAAACAACGAAAAACAATATCCTACCATCAGAGATGTTGGGGACAGCAACTTTAGACATGCTCCACCGCTGAATTCTGTGAGTCTGTACAGACACGCTGCTTGCTGCTCCCATATCATAATCTGGATTTGAAAATGGTTGTGATGATCAATTTGAAGAAGAGGTTCTGAAAATTATCTTATTGGTTGTTTTGTTGTATTTTCTCTATTTACAAAAAAATGTTTTTGTTTCTCAGGTGATGGGATTTGCTGTGTATGTTATATTTATTTGGAAACAACATTTAAATATACTTTGGGCACACACAAAAACAAAGTAACAAATTGAGAAATCTAACGTATCTCTGAAGGTTTTGCTTATATTAAAAATTCTGAAAAAAAATCTTTAATAAAGTTTAAAAAAAAATTATTATATTTATCTTTACACATATATACATACACACACATATACATACACACACACATATATACATACACACACAAACCTGAAAAAGAGAACAGAAAGGTTTAATTGGCTGCATGATAGAAGCTTTGTGAAGCATTGATTTCTGTGAAATACTTTTGTATAATGGTGAAACGAAATAAGATTTTTTTTTCCCTAGCTATTCGGGAAGACTACATCTGTCAAACAACAAACATACCTCCAATACGACATTCTTTTGTATAATGGTGAAATGCAAGAAGATTTTTTTGTCCTAGCTATTCAGGAAGATTAAAAATGCCAATCAACAAACAAACCTCCAATACGACTGCTCATCACTCTATAGGACTCATCGTCACGGTTGATGGCGTCTTCTAATATACTCCTGGAGTAGTCTGGATGGAGATGGATCTGCCTTAATGTATGCCATGGCCGCCTGCGTCCCAGTGAGGGGCCAGCCCCTTGAGACTCCTCACGGTTCACATCATCTCTGGCCTGGCTGATGGTGACAGATGTGGGCAGGTCTGCTTCTGAGACCCTTGGCCTACAGCGAAAACATTTTAAAACCTAAGGTTTGGTTACACTAAGGGGACAACATATTATATATAACAGCTCTGCCTAGTTCCCAGGACTAGTAAAAAATTATGAGACAAATTAAAAAAAAAAAAAAAAAAACTACTGCATCTTCAGGCTTGGCATGAAAGGTGACAAATATGAACCTGTGAATGGGCTGGTAACCTCATCATGTAAAACAAATTGTCACAGAAATCACAAGAGCATGTGAATACTTGGTGCTGGCTTCCTGTAAGAGGGACCAGCTGCAACGGTGACTCCATGATCCATAGGGAGTGGGAAAACTTGATGATATTACACATAAAACTAAATGATGATATTACACATAAAACTAAATGATGATATTACACATAAAAATGTAGCCCCATTCACACTGAACACACAACTTATTATTGCCTGGGGGGAGGGGGGTGTCTTCTTCAAGTGTGATGCCAACTGGCGTAGGTGATTGAGACTCTTCACAAATTCCTGTCCTTAGTAATGTCTTCTCTGTTTAGAAACTCTGCTATTTACTTTCTTCTATCTTCCTCTTTTATTTTTCAACTCCCAAAGGAGCATAGACCTTCAACAAACTCATACCAAGTCTTCCTGCCCTGTGCCATCAGCTCAAGGTCTTCCTGTGTATTCCCATCAAAAGGTTTTCTCAATGTGTGTCCTTTCCATCTCTAGCGTCGTCTTCTCATTCCTTGTTCCATGCTTTCTTTTACACCAGTGTTTCTTCTTAATTTTTTTAGCACACTTTTACAGCATCTAAAGTAGCTTCGCACCCCTTTAAAGTATCTTAAGAAGCCTCGCACCCTTTAGCACCATCTTAAGAAGCTATGCACGCCACTATCTTCTAGCTCACAAAATATGAGAAAAAGAGAAACAAGTGTGTTTTGAGAAAATGTTATTCACAAAATGTGACTAAGATTCGGTATTGAATTCACGTTGTCAATGTTCTATTTTGTACAAATATTTGAGTTCTGTGTATTATATAATGTTAATGATGATTCACCTTCTAAAATAACCGGAATGTCTCGCACCCCGTGAAGGTAGGTCTCGCACCCCCCTGAAGGCACCCCTGGTTAAGAAGCACGGTTCTACACTATTAAGTTAAACTGTCCAGCATTTTTTCTGTGTAGATGATGTAGTAATGGTTGTAGATGTAGTAATGGTTGTAGATGATGTCGTACTTATTGTAGATGTAGTAATGGTTGTTGATGCTGCAGTACTCGCACATGATGTAGTAATGGTTGTAGATGATGTAGTAATGGTTGTAGATGATATAGTAATGGTTGTAGATGATGCAGTAATGGTTGTAGATGTAGTAATGGTTGTAGATGATGCAGTACTTGTAGATGATGTAGTAATGGTTGTAGATGTAGTAATGGTTGTAGATGATGTAGTAATGGTTGTAAATGATGTAATGGTTGTAGATGATGTAGTAATGGTTGTAGGTGATGTAGTACTTGTAGATGATGTAGTAATGGTTGTAGATGATGTAGTAATGGTTGTAGGTGATGTAGTAATGGTTGTAGATGTAGAAGTAGTATATTAAGGCGTTCCCCTACAGTGAAAACTAACTTTTGTTCTAATAACATTTTCAAACTTTTTATGTGCTCAATAGACACAGTGTATGTTCATGAACCAAATTCCACAGTTTATTTTGATAAAAAACATGTGGTTACCATGGTAACAAAAAAAAAAACATCCGCCATATTGGATTTTCACCACTTTTCGAGAGCTAAAAACTTATGTTTCCCATTGACCAAACTTTATCAAATTGCACACACATGTTGTGACTGACAATTAAAACAATTTGTCACATGCTTTTCTTGATAAGTTTAAAATTCTATTTTTAATGATTTTTAAACAAAATTACACTTTATTTGTATGAAAAAAATGAAAAAAAAATATTTAAAAAAAATATATCAAAGCAAATTACTAAAATATCAAAAAAAGCATGTGACAATTTAAAGGTACATATGTGTACTACATGCATGCCAAATTTCAGACTGATCTATTAGATAGTTTGTAAAAAATAACATTTTTTTGTTAATAAAATGTTAGTTTTGAGAAAAATGCATTTTAGTCACCGAGTTACTTGTCTTGTCCAATATACTCCATTCTGGGAGGCTGAATGTGTTTAAAATTGTTCAGCACTATATGCTGCACCTCCTTCAGCTTCCTGCAGCTGCTCCTCTTGCCTTTATCTTGCCTAATTTTTCTTCTTTCCTTCTACATGGTAACCAAAAAAAAACCACCGCCATATTGGGTTTTTCACCAACTTTCAAGAGCAAAAACTTATGTTTCCCATTGACCAAACTTTATCAAATTGCACACACATGTTGTGACTGACAATTAAAACAATTTGTCACATGCTTTTTTTGATAAGTTTAAAATTCTATTTTTAATGATTTAAAAAAAATGCACCTTATTTGTATGAAAAAAATGAAAAAAAAAATATTAAAAAAAAATATATCAAAGCAAATTACTAAAATATCAAGAAAAGCATGTGATAATTTAAAGGTATATATGTGTACTACATGCATGCCAAATTTCAGACTGATCTATTAGTCCAGCACTATATGCTGCACCTCCTTCAGCTTCCTGCAGCTGCTCCTCTTGTCTTTATCTTGCCTAATTTTTCTTCTTTCCTTCTACATGGTAACCAAAAAAAAAAACAACCGCCATATTGGGTTTTTCACCAACTTTCAAGAGCAAAAATCTTATGTTTACCATTGACCAAACTTTATCAAATTGCACACACATATTGTGACTGACAATTAAAACAATTTGTCACATGCTTTTGTTGATAAGTTTAAAATTCTTTTTTTAATGATTTAAAAAACAAATGCACTTTATTTGTATGAAAAAAATATTTAAAAAAAAAATATCAAAGCAAATTACCAAAATATAAAAAAAAAAGCATGTGACAATTTAAAAAGGTATATATGTGTACTACATGCATGCCAAATTTTAGATTTATCTATTAGATAGTTTGTTAGTAATCCAATTTTTGGTTAATAAAATGTTAGTTTTAAGAAAAATGCATTTTACTCACCGAGTGCCTTGTCTTGTCCAATATACTCCATTCTGGGGGGCTGAATATAATTAAAATCCTCCAGGACTATATGCTGCACCTCCTTCAGCTTCTTGCAGTTCCTCCTCTCGCCTTTGTCTTGCCTCTTGCCTAATTTTTCTTCTTTTTTTACAAGTTTGTCAGCCTCATGTTTCTGGCTGTTGGCCAGACGTTTCCTCAGTCGCACCTGTCCAAGGCGTATTGAGTTTGTTCCAGATGCTTGACCACACAGCCTTTTTATTTCTGCACTGGCTGATGGACCAAAGTTGAACTCTCCAATGGCCACAAGGACACTGAATTTGGCTTTTTTTAATGAAACAAATTTCCGCTTGCTGCAACGACTCCATATAACATTGTGTAGGCTTTCATTTGCATTTTGTGTAGCACCTAGCTGACATCGCTTCAGCAAATGCTGATCAGTAAGACGCTCATAAATAGGGGCTAAGTGCTTATGGAGCAGGTTGTAGTCTAGCGGAGTGTGAACCTTGGTCTCGTGTTGTCCGGCAGCTTCTCCTTTGGCGATGGAAGCCTGATAGAAACACCAGGAGTCTTTGCCTGGGGGACACAAATTATGTTGGGGTTTGTCGTTTGTCGAATACCCATGGTAGAGAGAAGCCATGATGGCTTGTTTCATCTCTGGGGCTGTACTATGCTTGCGGATGGCCCTGGTGTAGTAAATACACAATTTTCGTATGGCATTTTGGGTTAGACGACCACGGCCATTTCCCCCAAGGGTGACTTTTTGTTTCCTGCAGTCAGTAATCAGTGTCCTCAGTGCAGTGCCTAATCGCTTTGCAACATGGTTGACGCACTCTTCTTTGGTTATGTCAACTTCTGGTCCATACGGTTTGATGTCGCAGAGTCTGTTGTAGGCCTTGGAATCGCCATCTGATAGCAAAACAGTGTAGCGTAGCTTGTGATTTGCGACTGAACGAAGAAAGAGAACTTCACAGGCTTTTACCTCCATCATTCCGGCTGACCCTTCGTAATTACGGCCGCAGTCCTTCTGATGCTCTGCTTTCCATTTTTCAAATTTGTCAGGCTGATTTTTTAGTTGCCACTGTCCAGTAGTCTCACAGGTGTGACAGAAGGAAGACATAACATGCGTATCGATGACCATGCCAGTCAAGATGTCAATAACACTGCCAACACCTATCAGTGACTTATGACCTCTAGTTAGCCATGTTGCATCAAAGCTGACAGCGATGTCAATGACTTCTTTTTTATTAATGGTACGATGCTGACTCTTAGCGTGTTCAGCTCGGACGATGCTGACGGAACGTTGAAATACTGTAGAGTGCATGGTATCCAAATGATCAAAAATTTCATCTGCATATTTATGAAATGTTTTCTGGTACAGGCCAGGGAGGTCTAGGTTCTCACAGAAGAGATTAAATGTATATGGGCCCATTCCAGACATGAGGGCACCAAGAACAGCAGATTTGTTGATTGCATGTCCACGAGGGCCGCGGCCTGCTGGTTCCCTCTCGGATGTGTACGTTCTAGAAATTGCTTTTTCACATGTGTGACACACAACTTCCAGGAAGAAAGAGAAACCTTTAGACTTGGTGTTGTCAGTTCTTGTTTGCAATGTGCTTTGCTTACACAAATTGCAACATACATTTTTAAGAAGGTTGTTGAAGAAAGAAATATCGACAATGGTTTTATACGTAGGTTTAGGCTGAGCGCAGACAGTATTATGAGATGCAACATTCTTGCTCGTGCTCAAGCTAATTTTTATATCAGATTGACTTGGGCCAGGCACTACTGGATCTGCAATGTGAACCATGGGCCTATCGATGAGTGGGATGCAGAAATTCCACGTTGTTTGTATAGGCCTATCAGTTTTTGTATAATTCACCGCTAATTCTGTCTTACCTTTACCACTAGTAGAAATCACATACTGTCGACGCAACCTGGCAGCAGATATTTGCTTTGATCTCTTACTTATTCTACCCATTTTGAAGTAATAGAACACAATTCACTGAAATTTAAACAAGAAAAAATATCGAACTTCCAGCAAACAATAATTGTTGACTGGCGGAAATGACTGTTGCTTTTTCCGCATCTGCGCACGCAGCCCAAATGTTGTTATGACCAATCAAAACAGTTGTTTACGATTGTGTCTTCAATGAGTCGGGAATGAGGTCACCACGTGACAACTCCTTGTAAGGCAATTAGCGTAAAATTACGGAAATTTTTAAACACACATTACACAAAGCTATGAGAAAAAATAGTTTCGAATTTGCGATATTACGGCAGACAATGAAATTCCCTGTGTATCGATACCAAATAGTCCCCGATATGGACAGGGTAACTAAGGTATTATTTACCGACAAATCTTGCATTTTCGGCACAAATTTGCAAATCATAGCTGGGGGTGGGTACAGAAAATATGCTTTTTGATGCATCAAATGCATTTTTTATGTTATAAAACCTAGCTCATTCGATTCCTCGATGATTATTTAATAAAATAAGCTCAAAAGTAAAAAATCGATATTTTGTACGTAAAATCGAGTTTTCTCTACCGTCAATCTCCTTAAGAAGTAACAGAAGCATTGGCAGTAGCTATTGTTGTAGAAATAGTTGTTGTGGTAACTGTCACGAAGCGGTTTTAAGTTTATAGAGTTTGCCTGAATGAAAACAAGACCCTAGTATGAGAAAGTCTGAGAAGATAGAATTTAGATGGAAAATGACATGCCTGTGGACAGGTGGGACTATTGGCTCAAGGGATAGAACCAGGTTTTGATTCGCCCTTGCCGCTTCGTGACGTCAAACTGGCTATAGTCTCGCCCTCCTCTGACTGCCTTGACACACAAGGAGATAAGGTGTATAAATACGACCACAGACACCACTATATATACAACATAGAGTAAGTATAGTAAATAGTAGAAGCTGATCCAGTAAATAATATATGTATATATTTATTTACATACAAGAAAAACATAAAATGGCATCATACGTCATCAAGTCAGTCGATAGCGTGCACTGTTGCACGGCCTGGAAAAATCAAAGTAACAATTAGATTGAGAGACCAAAAAAAAAACCCCCACTCGCACTCACTCTTCCTGTCACCCTGCTGAGGAGCAATAAAAATGGTTAGTGATTTAAAACCAACTCTAATTTGGTGGGGCTATCACTTTAGCCTCCACTCTCTAACATTAATAAGCTTTCTACTGTCTCCGTCCTGGTGACTCTTCCTCAACGAAACGCTACACAGCTTTCTATGTGTTAGGCGATATGCGCTGATAACTACACCACAAGAATTGCTAAAATAATAGACTTGGTTTTTCGAATCTATTTTCTCCCTCCGTCTCTCTCGTGGTCTCAGTGTCTCTCTATCTCTCTCTTTCTTGGTCTCGGTGTCTCTCTAACACTCGAGGACTGATGATGCGGCGTCTCCGCTACTCTCTTCTCTACTATCAGGACCCAGGGATGTTAACCCTCTCCCCTGCTCCTGAATTCGGTGCTTGATTTACTGTCGAAATCTTCACTGCCGCTGAATAATTTCCCTCTTTTAACCCGCTCCGGAGTTAGAGGAAAACAAGGCTTGAATTCTGGCTGTAAGAAATTACACCAGTCTCCGACCTCGTGTCAATGCTGGAGATTATAATAGCGATGAGCTCGGGCAGTGTGATAAATAACCCCCGTTTCCGCTCCTCACTGCAAAAGACCGTAGGTTAAATTTCTTTTGCTTCTGACGATAACTCGAGTCCACTGACTACGGAGGTATGTCCTTGTGCCATGGGTAAATTGCACGTGGGCAAATTTACGCTCCCCACTGATTGCCGGGACTCGCTGAAATTAAAAGAAACAGCTTCCAATGTACACCCTCTCTAAAATCACTTATCTCTAACATATACGATACATAAAATAATTCTATCCACGTGTCACTTCAATCTCACTCCTTCTCCCCTTTCTCTCGTTCTGCATAACAATACATAAAATAATACTTTCTCACGTGGCACTAAAATCACACTCATCCTCCCCTTCTCTCGTTCTGAAAACCGATACATAAAATATTCGGACCCACGTGTCTCTTCATCCCCCCTCCTTCTCTAAATCTGACAGTTGGGTAAACAAGGTCTCCCGACCTCGTCTGAAGTGTTACGCATGACTACCCACGTGTCAACATTTCCAACTCGGGAACTTCTTTTGTCCGAAATTCCGGGGTCTCCTTTTTTAACATTTACACATGAGGTTTCCCGGCTTGCTCCAAAATTAAATTAAATCTCGCTATAGGAATAGTTTCCTCCCCTAAGCAGTATAATTCATTTACAACGTAAATCTGAACCCTCCGACAATATTTCTCACATTTTTAAGGCTCAGAAAAATTAACGAACACACCAGGGATTTCCCCATAAATTTACATTAGTAAATACACAGAATTAAATGGTGGTTTTACATAACATTCTACAAATATGGGCACACGTGTTTCTCACAACTTCACACACTCCTATCTATTGCCAAAATCATAGAAAGAATAAGCACACTGTTGCATTTACGTCGTTCTTCAAAAATAATAATTAATGGCGCTACTGTTTAAACTTTAAGTTAATGTCTCCCACGAACTTAACTTACGGGCCGAGATTTCTCAAAAACCCACTAATAAGTAAAACGATTAAAAAATAGTTACATACCGATTATCGTTTTTTCTTCCCGCAATGGAGACGATAATTGCGAAGTCTTCCGGCTGACACGTATTCCTTCATAGAGACCCAATCCCCGTTTTCTGTCTCATTATATACAAGAGAAAACACCCACGCGAATTCCTCTCCTACGCCTATCCTAAGTTTTCACTCGGACCAATGGGAGCGCTAGGAAAAATCAATACTGGCCACCTACGCAAAATCCCGCGTGTAGGAAAATTGCGTCACATTACGTGATGGCCTCGTGCTACTGACGCGTCATACAGGAGTGCCCGAAAATATCGATTTTCGTAAACAATGAAATCTACGGGAATCGCTAAAAATTTAGAAGAGGGTAAAACTGGCCGAGTGAAAAGTAAACCTATCACCATAAAATGAACCCATTAAAATTACCTCCTCAAAAATACCGAACACGATATATTCACATGAGAAGAAACAAGACAAACCCATATAATTACAAAGAGAAGAGAAATGATGAAAACTCAAACTAGAACCACAAAATCGGGCCTGTTAAAAGACAGAATTACAGTGTGGCATCACATAAGTCCCCCCTTTCAAGTACGGGAATCCGTGCTAAATCACTGAAATCTCTGGAATTCATACTGGTCCGTATCTAGATCTACATCCCAATCTAATCACTGTCATAATTAGCATTATCATACAGGCCCATCTCCATATCCTTGAGAATCTTGGCAAGCACTGGATCGTGAGGGTCACGCCATGGGATTTCCTCCTGGCGACTGCAACATGACTGGTCGCCCTTCCTCCTCCCTCTCATGTGTTTCCTTCGCCCACGAATTTTCCTGGCGGCGCGTGGTAAATACTGATTACCAGATGGTGCGACCTCCCAATGTTTTGAAACAGTCTGACTGGCTTGCCCAGACATCGCCGTAACATGGCGTAACTGTTTGCGGTTGACTGAAGAACCGTGCACATGTTCCTTCTTGTCAGTATTTCCCTCCCTGGAGAGATGTAATACCATCGGGGGCCTAATTCCCGATGACAAAGAAGATACTTCTGAAATAAGAGGCGTCACCACTGTTTGACCTTTAGGCTGAACAGGGCTGACAGGCGAATACGCCTCTGTAGATAACATTCCCCTGTCTTTAGAGGCTTCCCTCCTCTTCATCGCAAGACAGGGATGTTTGAGCTCCCGTGGAGCTCCGTGAATTTGGGGCTTTCCCCTTTCACTTTGCTGGCCTGCAGTAGGCCCCCTTGCATTAGCAAGGATCGGTGTGGTGGGGTTTCCCAAAACTAAGTATGGGCTTCCCAGGATGAAATCATGTGCTGGCTGTGCCATTACAGCTGCCTTGATTGTGCCAGACACAAACTTGCATTTCACCTCAATATTGGCTACGGGCAGACGCTGTGAGATACCTCTTCTCAAAATGCCACCAATCTCAACTATTTCTCCGGTCCACTGCCCTGGTTTCACCAAATGACGAGCAATGATACTGGGGTAACTAAGCCCGCTGTCAAACAAACACGTAGTGGCTGTCCCATTCACTACGGCTGGTCCACTGTTAGAGAACAACTTCTCTGCCTGGACTGGTTCCCATTTATTCCCTTTAGTCCATCTCACCAGTCTTAAACAAGCTGCAAGGTGAGCTGGGGGTTTGTTCATGCACCGGGATGTCCAGTGGGAAGTGGTTCTACAATTCTGACAATACCTCTCATTATCTCCCCTGTTCCTAGTGGGTTCCTGAGAGGTTGTTGTCGGTGCTCTGTTATGCGGCTGGGGGCGCAGGTTATAACCAGAATGAGGCTCCTTGCGAGAAGGTCCTGGTTGCTGATGAGCTGGTGAAGTAGCCGACTGCGATGACGAAGCTCCTTTGTCTGGGGCTGGCAGGTCTGGGTTTTTCCGTTTCTGTCCCAGTACTTCGGCCTGTGCTATCTGGTACCTTTCCGCGAACAGAATAATCTGATCGAGTTGCTGGGCACCCTGCTCCGCCAGATACCGCCTCAAGTCGGGGGACATGTTTGCCTTTATCTGCTCACACAGAACTAACTCCTCCAACCCTTCAAAAGTTTTCGCCAGTCCTGACAGTTCCCTCCAGCGAGTAAGGTAATTTCTCACCCGCTCGGCAAACTGAGCAAAACTCTCTCCCTTCTCCGGCCTGCTCTCCCTGAACATGGTTTGGCATTTCCGTGGAGTCCACTGAAATCTTTGCAATAAAGCGTTTCGCAGTGCCTCAAAGTTGTTCTGGTCATCTAGGAACATCTTGTTGTAGACTTCATAAGCGTGACCTTTCAAAGATTGTGATAATTTCAGGCACCAAAGACTCTCATCCAACCCGTATGCCTTTGCCATTCTTTGAAATTTCTCCAAGAACACGTCAATCTTCTCATTCCCATTAGGGAACGAGTCAAATGGGAAGCTCATGGTTGCCATCCGGGGCCCTCTGTTTCCTGAGGTGTCTGTTGCTCCTGCTCCGGGTGAATCTCCGTTAGCTAACTGCCTTCCGAAGATTGGTACTGCAGTTCCAGAGAACGCAGGGCAAGTTCATGCTGTCTCTCTGCTGCCTTCTCCCTCTCTTGTGCTTCCAATTTCCGAAGTTCCATCTCAGCCTGCCTCTCCGCTGCTTTTGCGGCGGCTATCCTTTCCTCTTTTGCTGCTTCTGCGGTGGCTATCCTTTCCTCTTTTGCTGCTTCTGCGGCGGCTATCCTTTCCTCTTTTGCTGCTTCTGCGGCGGCTGCCCTTTGCCTTTCCTCAATTTCTGCGGCGGCTGCCCTGTCCTCCTCCTCTTTCTCTCGCTGAATATGCCTATCAGTTTCCCTTATCAGGTAGGCCTTAGTCTCCTCCTTATCCATTCCCATATCCTGAGCCGATTCACGCCAGGCAGCTCGTAACTTGGCCATATCCGCCATCTTACCTGTAAACTGCTGTAAGTTCCCAAATACAGAGAAATGACAGAAAAGGAAAAGAGAAGGAACAACCTGTTACGTAATATAAAATACTCCCTCTTTAACCGCTGTTCCAAAAACCCGACCTCAGACTAGCACTAAGTCTGAATAATAACCTGAAAAATTTTTTTTGTTAACAAGCTACCAAAAACTAAATTACCTTCCTGTTAAAGAAAAATATGTCGGTATGCCATCAATTACCTCTAAGTAATATACATCAAAAATACCACAAAATCTACTAGACTGTAACCTGTGGAAAAACTTACAACTGGATCAGTTCTAGTAGCTCAAGTCTAGGGGATATTTAAAGAAACTCTATTCTCAGAAAACTTCCTAGAGACACCTATGAATCTTGATCACAGAATTGATCTGCACAGAATGATTCCCGGACGATTGCCGCCCACTTGTCACGAAGCGGTTTTAAGTTTATAGAGTTTGCCTGAATGAAAACAAGACCCTAGTATGAGAAAGTCTGAGAAGATAGAATTTAGATGGAAAATGACATGCCTGTGGACAGGTGGGACTATTGGCTCAAGGGATAGAACCAGGTTTTGATTCGCCCTTGCCGCTTCGTGACGTCAAACTGGCTATAGTCTCGCCCTCCTCTGACTGCCTTGACACACAAGGAGATAAGGTGTATAAATACGACCACAGACACCACTATATATACAACATAGAGTAAGTATAGTAAATAGTAGAAGCTGATCCAGTAAATAATATATGTATATATTTATTTACATACAAGAAAAACATAAAATGGCATCATACGTCATCAAGTCAGTCGATAGCGTGCACTGTTGCACGGCCTGGAAAAATCAAAGTAACAATTAGATTGAGAGACAAAAAAAAAAACCCCACTCGCACTCACTCTTCCTGTCACCCTGCTGAGGAGCAATAAAAATGGTTAGTGATTTAAAACCAACTCTAATTTGGTGGGGCTATCACTTTAGCCTCCACTCTCTAACATTAATAAGCTTTCTACTGTCTCCGTCCTGGTGACTCTTCCTCAACGAAACGCTACACAGCTTTCTATGTGTTAGGCGATATGCGCTGATAACTACACCACAAGAATTGCTAAAATAATAGACTTGGTTTTTCGAACGCAGACTCAGTGTCTATCCGTCAAATGGATACTGAACAGACCCTACTGGTCCTGTCTATTTTCTCCCTCCGTCTCTCTCGTGGTCTCAGTGTCTATCTCTCTCTTTCTTGGTCTCGGTGTCTCTCTAACACTCGAGGACTGATGATGCGGCGTCTCCGCTACTCTCTTCTCTACTATCAGGACCCAGGGATGTTAACCCTCTCCCCTGCTCCTGAATTCGGTGCTTGAGTTACTGTCGAAATCTTCACTGCCGCTGAATAATTTCCCTCTTTTAACCCGCTCCGGAGTTAGAGGAAAACAAGGCTTGAATTCTGGCTGTGTGAAATTACACCAGTCTCCGACCTCGTGTCGATGCTGGAGATTATAATAGCGATGAGCTCGGGCAGTGTGATAAATAACCCCCGTTCCCGCTCCTCACTGCAAAAGACCGTAGGTTAATTTTCTTTTGCTTCTGACGATAACTCGAGTCCACTGACTACGGAGGTATGTCCTTGTGCCGTGGGTAAATTGCACGTGGGCAAATTTACGCTCCCCACTGATTGCTGGGACTCGCTGAAATTAAAAGAAGCAGCTTCCAATGTACACCCTCTCTAAAATCACTTATCTCTAACATATACGATACATAAAATAATTCTATCCACGTGTCACTTCAATCTCACTCCTTCTCCCCTTTCTCTCGTTCTGCATAACAATACATAAAATAATACTTTCTCACGTGGCACTAAAATCACACTCATCCTCCCCTTCTCTCATTCTGAAAACCGATACATAAAATATTCGGACCCACGTGTCTCTTCATCCCCCCTCCTTCTCTAAATCTGACAGTTGGGTAAACAAGGTCTCCCGACCTCGTCTGAAGTGTTACGCATGACTACCCACGTGTCAACATTTCCAACTCGGGAACTTCTTTTGTCCGAAATTCCGGGGTCTCCTTTTTTAACATTTACACATGAGGTTTCCCGGCTTGCTCCAAAATTAAATTAAATCTCGCTATAGGAATAGTTTCCTCCCCTAAGCAGTATAATTCATTTACAGCGTAAATCTGAACCCTCCGACAATATTTCTCACATTTTTAAGGCTCAGAAAAATTAACGAACACACCGGGGATTTCCCCATAAATTTACATTAGTAAATACACAGAATTAAATGGTGGTTTTACATAACATTCTACAAATATGGGCACACGTGTTTCTCACAACTTCACACACTCCTATCTATTGCCAAAATCATAGAAAGAATAAGCACACTGTTGCATTTACGTCGTTCTTCAAAAATAATAATTAATGGCGCTACCGTTTAAACTTTAAGTTAATGTCTCCCACGAACTTAACTTACGGGCCGAGATTTCTCAAAAACCCACTAATAAGTAAAACGATTAAAAAATAGTTACATACCGATTATCGTTTTTTCTTCCCGCAATGGAGACGATAATTGCGAAGTCTTCCGGCTGACACGTATTCCTTCATAGAGACCCAATCCCCGTTTTCTGTCTCATTATATACAAGAGAAAACACCCACGCGAATTCCTCTCCTACGCCTATCCTAAGTTTTCACTCGGACCAATGGGAGCGCTAGGAAAAATCAATACTGGCCACCTACGCAAAATCCCGCGTGTAGGAAAATTGCGTCACATTACGTGATGGCCTCGTGCTACTGACGCGTCATACAGGAGTGCCCGAAAATATCGATTTTCGTAAACAATGAAATCTACGGGAATCGCGAAAAATTTAGAAGAGGGTAAAACTGGCCGAGTGAAAAGTAAACCTACCACCATAAAATGAACCCATTAAAATTACCTCCTCAAAAATACCGAACACGATATATTCACATGAGAAGAAACAAGGCAAACCGATATAATTACAAAGAGAAGAGAAATGGTGAAAACTCAAACTAGAACCACAAAATCGGGCCTGTTAAAAGACAGAATTACAGTGTGGCATCACAGTAACTAAAGGTGGTTTTACAGTACAAGTAGCTGTACAGTAATACATGATGTTTGTTACTTAGTCATCGAGATAATCAGACCTAAAGATCCTTTATATTTGGATATGCGACCTAATATAACCGATTAGGTTGAACGGGACATGCCTCGCCAAAACGAGGCAACATTTTTTTTTTAAATGTGATGTTTTGGTCTGCAGTTGTTACGGTAGTAGCTGTTTTATTAGCTGATGGTGTCAGTAGAAGAAGCAGTAGTAGTAGCAGCTAATGCTGAACCACTTGCAGTTACTGGGTTCTATATAGAACTACATCTATTTTTAGTTACCGTTACATTTTCTTTGGCTAGAGGTTGTGTAGGAATCAGCATGACATTTTATGGGCTTACCCATCATGGACGCAACTTTTCTAAACTCACCAGTCACTGATTCGGGGTTACCAAATTATTGCATACTTTCTCTAACTTGAGCTCCACCTGGTGTTACTGCTAAGGAGGTTAATCTGCTCAGGTAAATGAATCTATGGACTTGTTTCAAAGCAGTATCCTCTGCTTTGATGTCATATTCTGGAGAAGTCTGTATCTTCACAATAATTTCCGCTTGTTATTTGGGCTAAGGTCTATGTTTTCACTTTCTGTCAGTATTTCCTGTAGCTTTTGCTATCATTAGCTAATCATGGGTGTTTTTATATTATGTCGACTGATAGTTCTTCCTATCATATTCTCTATGGACCTCATGTTTTCACTGTACAGAAAGAATTAATCTGTTGACAGTAAACATCCTTACCTAAAGGTCTTTTATATTTGGAGATGCGCCCTAACATAACCGATTAGGTTGAACGGAGGTGCCTCGCCAAAACTTTATTTACTAAAAAAAAAAAATTCTTGCCTAAAATTGTTTTATCTGCTGAAGTAAAGGTACTTTCAACTGTTCCCTTCCATTATTGTTTTTAGCAAGATACTGCTGTAGGGAAGTGATGTGTTAAAGACTTTACTTTACTAGTCCAGCTTCAAGAGGTGGAGGTGACCTGTCCCCTTCCTCACCGCATTTGCCTTCCCTACCTCAAGCACAAAGTCAGGTACCCATTTACAGCTGGGTAGACAGGAATGTGATGCTACTGTTTTCAAACTCCTCTAGGTTGCTAATTCTTACAGCTGCTGTTTGTTGCTAATTCATATTATTTATTATTCTCAGGTCACTAATATCAATGTTTAATAAGCTTCCTAACACACTGATAATTTTCTCGTGTTTCACTTTCGTCTCAGCTGGAGGATGTCTTCGTAACTTAACAACATTTCACTCAGCACAGCCATCACAAGCACATAAGTGAAATCTTTAAAACCTGGAATTTAGCTACAGATCAAACCATTAAGCTTTTTTTTTAAAAATGTCTCAATGCAAGAACTACCAAAAGCACAAATAGTTTTCTTCATTTTTTGCCAATTTATGCATAAAGACTTCTTATTTTCGAAAGTAAGAATCTTCAACTCAAATGTCAAGTCAGTCCTATTGTATGGCTCTGAGACATGGAGAGCAACAAAAACAACAACCAAAAAGCTACAGACTTTTATAAACGGGTGCTTGCGTAGAATAGAAGGACTGAAATGGTATGACAAAGTCACAAATGTGGAATTGATGACAAGAACCAGACAAGCGCCAGTGGAACAAGAGTTGAGAAGAGGACGCTGGCGATGGATAGGACACACATTGAGGAGACCTGTTGATAGCATTACAAGGCAGTCCTTGTTCTGGAATCCACAGGGAAAGAGAGGCAGAGGTAGACAAAAAAACACATGAAGAGAACTGGAAACAGAGGTGAACATGATGAGGAAAACATGGAAAGAACTTGAGTGGATGGCACAGGACAGGAAGACTTGGCATGTGTTTGCTGAAGGCCTATGCTCCTCGGGGAGCTAAAGGGTATTGATTGATTGATGCGTAAAGACAGTCTTTTCTTGCACGAGGCTGGCAACCTTATCAAGAATGGTAAATCGCTACAGAAACCACGACTGTCAATGTACATTAATGTTTTTTGAAGCAGACTTCCTTCGGTGGTCCATGGTTCAATCCCGTTGAGGCAAGATTTTTTAGACCACAAACGGCTCCAGGGGTCTACCCAGCCTCAAGAACTGGGTACCACAGCAACTCTGGGAAGGTTAAGGCAGCGCCGGCGTGATGCGTGACCACATCGCCCCTAGTGTGCCGATGGTCAAGAAAATATGGGCCTAACACCATATGCCCAATACGCCTCAATGAACGTGTAACATGACCCTTCCTTCATGGAGACCAGCTGTAGTGGTGGTTCCATGCTTCATAAGGAGCGAGACTGACAAAAATAAGAAGACATTCTTTTCTCCTGAACTGACAGCATTGTTCTGTGCTCAAATAGAATACTTACTGTGGGTTGGGATCCTGCCTGCGTAAGCACTCAAGCAACTGTCTGAATGGAGCTGGTGGAGCACCTACAAACAACAACAAAATATCAGTTCATTCATTCATTAATTCATCACTCTTTAGCTCCCCCAGGAGCATAAGCCTTCAACAAGCTTTCGCCAAGTCTTCCTTTCCTGTGCCATCGCCTGCAAGTCTTTCCATGCCTTCTTCACCCCTTCATGTGTTTCTCCAGTTTTCTTCTCCACGTGTTCCTTTAATATGTTAGTTATCTGCTTAAAAATATGTAACATTTACTATATGCTTGAACAAACCATGAATAACACATAATTTACACTACAATTTAACTATGTTTTTTTTTTTTAAACACACAACCCATTAACTATGGTTTGCGATAGAAGAAATTTTATATGTAAATGGTATTTGAACGACAGTGCAATTAGGATTTACGAGAGGGATAAATTCTAGAGCAGTGGTTCCCAAATGGTGTGGCGCCAGAGGATGACAGGTGTGGTGGGGAGATTCAAAGACAATCAAGGAATATGAGACATTTTCAAAAAATTCATATGCCAAAAATGAATATGAAGATCATTTTCTTATTTATTTTTGTGGGACCCAAAGACGCAGCAATAGAGAATGCAGTCAGCGACTCATAGCTTGACTGCTTGCGTCAGGGTCAGCAAACCAGAGCTGACCAAGACCCTACTCCACCTCAACGTGGTGGTCCTGGAAACAGGCTGCATCACTGCAGTCTGGCTGAGAGAGTAGGGATCGAAGAGGGAAGGCAAACCCGGTCCCAAAAAATGCTGTGCTGAAGTCGGATGTGCGGTCCGAAAGGCGCAGATATCGCAGCTCCGCTGTAAACAGACACAACGCAACCAACGTCCTTTTCAGGACGAACGAGGAAGAAGAAGAAGAATTTATTTTTGTTGCATGTGATATAATATGGAAAATATATGTATTGAAACCCGTAGAAGTTTCCAGATTTTAATAATAATAAAAAATAGTTTAAAATAATGTAAATTATAAAGATTAGCTGACAAAAACAAGCTTTTATCTCTCACTGAATTTGTATATTTTGTGAATGAATTATGATGCTGTATTGTTTTATACTATCTGGATGTCTCATGATTATATTATAAAGTAGTTGTGCGTCTATGTTATGAGTAAAGCACTGCTAGGAGTTGATTTTTTTGTTTTTCAAGATATTTATTATCAATAAAAACTTTGGTGTGGCACAAGCAAATTTTCATTTCATTCCAAAAGAGCAACCCACAGAAAAAAAGTTTGAGAACCACTATTCTAGAGGCATGCATATAAATTGAGATTCGTGTAACTTGAGAGCATATTCTTCATATAAATTCAGTGTGTTACAATCAGGGAGTTGCTTCTGCAAAGTTGATTTAAATAAAAATTTTCGTAAAAAGCACTCGAAACAAACATTAAAAAAAAAAAAAACTTGGGGGGGGGTAGCAGAGCCTTGTGATGCAATCAGCTGGCTTTCTCATATTATGTTTCATAATAACCACCAAAACGTTTTCCAAAAACTCTTGTTCCAGCCTGGTCTAGCAGCTTCTTGGTTATTATCTTTGTTGTTCTTCATGTTTCAGATTACAAATTATATATTTTGATTTTCATATACAGGTAAGTAACATTTTATCTTAAATCCTCGAAGGACACCTCTGTTTCGGAAACCAGATTTTTTTTCAGTTTTCAGCTGTCGCCCAAAGCGCACCAAACATTAGCCCAAACTGCACTCGCAGAACAGCCCGTCGCCCAAATAAGTCATAAATCGCCCAAATTGTGAACGAACGAACTTTATTCTCAAAGGGTTAAGAATTGGGCGCGCAGGTCATCAAAAAGCAGCCCGCGGAAACTTTCAATTTTAAGAATTTTTCGGTTTTTCAGGCATCGGGTTAAAGGTCACAGACCAGTGCAAAAACTTCAAGCAGAATGTGGAAAATTCAATAAAAACAGAAATTAGTGATGAAAAGCAAACTCTCCAGCAAGGAGGATAAAGGAGAATGACCATTTCACCCACAACAGTAAGTAAACATATGAAAACCTAAGGTCCAGTGATTTTTGAAGAGTTACAGTTCTTCACTCATCATCATCATCATTTCTTTTTTGTTCCATTATGGATCATTCAGCTAATACTGAAACTGGTCCCCTTTCAAGAACCCACACCAAGCACTCACATGCTCATGCAGTAGTGGTTCCGGTAGTAATATGTTTTTTTACATGACAAGGTTGCCAACCTATGCGCCTTGGGAAGTTGAAGTGTAATGATCATGACGATAATTTGCCAGATAAGACTAAACCTCACAAACAGCAACCTTGACCGTAGACTGCATTTTCTTTATCACACATAAAAGAATTACTGTACACACTAAGAATGCATTTTGAATACACAATTCACAAACTCAAACAACTTGCTCAGCCTCTGACTTCAGTAATGCTGCACCCAATCATGACATTCTTCACCTAAAATGAAACCTGCTGACATTCTTCACCCAAAATGAAACCTGCTGACATTCTTCACCCAAAATGAAACCTGCTGACATTCTTCACCTAAAATGAAACCTGCGGACATTCTTCACCCAAAATGAAACCTGCTGACATTCTTCACCTAAAAATGAAACCTGCTGACATTTCTTCACCTAAAATGAAACCTGCTGACATTCTTCACTAAAAACGAAACCTGCTGACATTCTTCACCTAAAATGAAACCTGCAGACATTCTTCACCCAAAATGAAACCTGCTGACATTCTTCACCCAAAATGAAACCTGCGACATTCTTCACCCAAAATGAAACCTGCGGACATTCTTCACCCAAAATGAACCCTGCGGACATTCTTCACCCAAAATGAAACCTGCTGACATTCTTCACCCAAAATGAAACCTGCTGACATTCTTCACCCAAAATGAAACCTGCTGACATTCTTCACCCAAAATGAAACCTGCTACATGTGCTCAGACAAGGATTTCTGCAGTTCTATTATTTTATACAACTTTGCGAAGTGCAATCGAGAAACTGTTCTGAAAAGAACTGATTCTTATGTCTCGAAACATCCATTCTTCTTGCCCTTAATTTCTACTTCTTTACTTTCAGTTTTCCAATGCGTATCACATCCATCCACCACAAATACATGTACACAAACTGTTTTTATCTCACCTTACATTACTACTTGCTTGTTGGTGGAGGTCGCAGCTCTGGGAAATCAGTACAAGAATCCCTGGGATCATGAAGAGGATCTATATTCACATCCCTAGTCGGGTAGGGCTCATTATCACAACGATCTTACGGGAGGCTAGAACTGTCCTGAAATAAGAATTACAGTAACTATATTAGACTAATATTGATTACCTTTTATCCATATAGACTTGCTGTTTTATAGAGAGACCTAACTGTTTATATTTTTAATAAGCCCATAAAATAATGTGACATTATGGGTGAAAAATGCAACTTTGAGAAATAATTTTCGGAAAAAACAACAAGTAATGGTTTAAAAGACACCAGTGTGTTACTGGGGCCGAAAGAAGAGCAAAGAATAGTACAACTGTAAACCTACCATGCGCATGTTGTAAGGATGGGTTGGAAATGGAACCAGCTAGACCATTCTGTAGAAACTTTAAGACACCCCGTCCCCCACCCCCACACGTTTTTAACAACAATGGACAGGTCAACGACAGGAAACAATTCAGCTTAGTCATCAGAGACATAAGAAGGTCCTGTAGTAAGGAAGCTCATTATACAACCCAGAGAAAGGCGAAAGGGAGTCTAGGTTGCTGACTCACCTTTGTCTTCTTGTATAGGGAGGATTGGAGGCAGAAATGAAATGGATGAGGAAGACATGGACAGACTTGGAACGATGACTTTGTTTGGTTTTAAGGACTATCACATTGCACATGGAAAACTCTATCAGTGCTCTTGATCTCCTCCCTTAGATCACACAAGGAGGATCTCAGCACAGTGCACAAACTCACTAGCCCTGGCGAGAAATCCAAGTACAAGTGTGTGTATGCAGGAATCACCCCCCCCCCACATTCTATCAATACTTTTGTGGTGGGTAGTTTCTCATTTTTAAATTTTTGCCAGGGCAGCGACCTTAGAGCCTACTCTTTAAACGATTTCCAATTGCTGTGGGATTTTTTAGCGTGTGCATACTTGCATGCCTGTCAACCTCCTGAGACACAAAATCTGTACGCCGGACCCAAAAAAATCCTTACAAACACCCAAAAAATCCTACACGCAAAAAAAATATATTAATAAATTATACACAATACAGTTTTAAAACGAGAAATGACATATACAAATCTATTAGCATTTGAATTAGTGTAGTATTAAACATGCTAATAGTCTCATGTTGTTCTTTACATATAAAAAAACTTAGTGATCGTGAGGTACTATTCATTCGATGCAGTGTTTTGTATTACAATCAACACATGCACGTTTAGCACTTTGCAGAATTGCATTTGTGGGCTTAAAGTCTGCACAGCATGTATCAATGTTAATCTTACACTGTAAAAAAGAAGTGTGTGTGTCTGCATTCATGGACCTCCTGCAGTCTGTGTGGACTTTTTTATTGAAAAATAAGGCAGCGAAGTTTACGCAAACAAACTTTTTATCTAGTTATGTAGGGCTGACACAGAATATTATGACATTAATTTATTGGAAATATTTAAATGATCAAAATATAACTGGAAAGATTAACTCTTAGTATACGAGCGGCCTTCTAGACAGGCCGATGATCGATCCCCGTCAATAGCGAAAATTTATAGCTGAATGCATGTTTCAAACCACTGATCAATTTAGTTATGTGCATGATGTAGGGGTTTCATTTCTTCACATTTTGATATATAACACTTATGTTATCTTTATAAATAAATTATTTATTGCAAAATCTGTAATGGTAGTCATGAAAGGCAGCTCGTATACTAAGAGTTAAGAGAACGACAAAAAAATAAAAAAACATACAACAAAGCAAAGCAAACAGCTAACAGCAACAACAAAAATAATTTAACAAATTATGAACAGAATATCAAATCAAGGAAGAAAAACGTAGCACCAAAAATTTACAAAATTATTTAAGAGTTGGTAGCCTAGACCAGTGATAATAGATTGCCACTTTATTAAAAAAAATAAAGCAGCGAATCTCGACTGCTGAAATAAAGTAGGTTGGCCTACTCAATGCAAATAAACTTTATTTTTCTACTTTTGTAGGGCCTACACAAAATTTTATGATATTAATTTATTGAAAATATTGAAATGGTCAAAATATAACTGGAAAGATTAAGAACGACAAAAATAAAATACAACGAAGCAAAGCAAAAGCAACAGCAAAAAATAAAAAAATTTAAATTTAAAATTGTAAACAGAATATTAATTAGGAAGAAAAAAATGTACTACCAAAATTTTTACAAAAATTCATTAATTTAAAAAATGATAGCCTAGACCAGTGATAATAGATCGCCGCTTTATGAAAAATAAAGCAGTGAATCTCGATCGCCGGAATAAAGTAGGCCTACTCAACACAAACATTTTTTTTTTTAGTTATGCAGGGCCTACACAGAATATTATGACATTAATTTTCTGGAAATATACTGAAGGGCAAGATAAAACTGGAAAGATTAAGACAGCGAATTAAATTGGAAACAAAGATATAAACAACAGCAATACTTTAACCCACTTTATAGGTACAATCTTTTTTTTAAAACAAAAATTCTACTCTATAAATTCAATCATATTATAACACAATTAAAAAAACAACCCACACACACTACACTACCCTCACACACCCCCTCACCCAATTACCCCCCCCACCCCCCCCCCCCCCACCACCCCCCCCCCCCCCCCTATTTTTTTAACAATCATTATTTTTTACACAAAACATAAAACCAACAAAACCCCCCAAATTTAATTTCCCCCCCCCCCCCCCCCCCCCCACCCCCCCCCCCAAACACCCCTCCCCCCCCCCCCCCCCCCCACCCCCAGATACCCCCCCCCCCCCCCCCCCAAATAAATCCCCCCCCCCCCCCCCCCCCCCCCCCCCATCTACATACTTCCTACCCATACCCAAACACCCCCCCAATACCAATACCTCCCCCAACTACCCTTAATCCCCTTACATCCCAATCCCCTTTCCACACAAAAAAAACTTCATACCCCCCTCCCCCACTCCAACATCAACCCCCCTCCTTATCTTTTATTACATCCCCACAACTTCCCATTAAAATCCCCCCACCAAACCCTCCAAACCCACCCCCATTCCCAAATTCCCCTAATACCCAAACTCAACTCTTCTCATACCCCCAACAACTCCAATCACCATT